>JADDON010000064.1:0-62834 GCA_017140175.1 Fusarium staphyleae | reverse complement strand
CCCGCGGATGCAAGTCCAGAGTCGCCGCCTGTGCAACACGTCGAACCTCGCGCGTGACTGGGCGACTGCTTCGATAATGGCCATCTTCGCGGGTGCAAGTGCCCACCCCACCCCGATCTAGCCCAGTCGTCGCCCCCGAGCCTCCTCATGCATTGGCCTGGCGTCATGTCGAGGGACGCTTGCTTTCGTGGCAGCGCCTGAGAAGTTCGCTCAAATGGGACACGCAGAAGTCAAGTTGCATACACACACCCAATCTCTGAACCATAGGACACAATGGATCGTCTGTGTTGACAAACTTGTGTCGATGAAACCTTGGGCATGTCCCGCAAAGCTCGGAATGCGGGATTCAGCCATCAGGTGGTCGACACTCTGGATGTGGCCTCAGCTTAGTTGAGTACAAGACGATCTCCCAAGAGCCTCCCGACATTACGTGCATCGACCTGATGGGCTCACTCAAGGGGCACGGTTCCCACCGTGCGCCGACCACGTCAGGGAAGACAATGGGTATGGGTAGAACTGGTGCGGTTGCACCCTCTTAGTGGTGTTGAACAGATTGCCCCGGATCGGATCACACGTTTGTTGACAGCCTGCATCTCGACCGTCCCCTCCTTTTCATATCATTGCCCCGACTGTCTACTTAACTCTTGACTTGATCCTTACTTTCTGTTTAGAATTGAACGTCTCGATTGACTAGTGATACTCGTTCTCAACGCCGTCTAATCCCGTACATTGACCCCACGATAACTTCCCCGCCTGTCTGTCCCTTGCCGCATGCGGTAGTCTCAATCGATTGTTTTACAACTGGTATCAAAAAGGCCGCAACGGAATATCCGAAGAATAAGAGAAACTTAATCGATATCGTCTCATTGTTCGCAGCACTCATTGACATACCATGAGATAGGCGAGAGCCGGCCTTCGAAAGTCACTGGTTCTTTCGATATGGAGATGGTGCAAGGTGGCCAGTACGAGCTTCATCTACTCCAAGGCTGTTGTTTGGAGGCAGAGAGGGCAGACATTGTCGCATTTCACCTTGCAGGGCTTCGAAATGCCTTGTCCGACGCCCCTCATCCCTATCTAGTGGCGACTATAGAGGAGATTAGGATGTTGAGTCAACTGCTCCGTGAACTGGCCGAATACTCCCAGGTTTATTTCTCGCGCGTTCCTGTTGTGCTCGATTATCTGGAAATCCTCCTCCCATGCCTGTCACGGTCACTGCGAGACATCACCACTCACTATGAGGACAGGACCCTCACCAAGGAGAATCGTTGGCGAAAGATGTATCATTCCATGACCCAAGAGGCAGGTGGCCTCTCGCTTCCCCAACGGTTCATCCTCTACAATCATTTCCTGACTTTACTTCGCGAGTTGCTGACGAGGTTGGTCTTTGCTGTCATCGAAATGATCCAAAGGATTGATAACTAACAGACATTAGGTCGCCCAACTTCGACTTCAACACCATGGAAAGCACACGTCTTCAGATAATGCAACTACGAGAAGCTAGAGGCATTCGTGAGTCAGTATTCTTTCTATTTGGATAAGAATTTGACAGTTCATAGCACCTCCGCCCATTCGCTTAAATCCCACGATATGTCCCGATGCCTTGGAAGACGATACCGGTCTGACGTCGGTCAGTGATTACCAGGTTCAATGCACCACATCCCGACAGATCTCTAACAAGAACTATAGAACATCCACTGGGCCGAGAAGATCTTCTCTTTGCCTCTGCCTTCTAGAACTGCTCTCAAGCACCAGCAAACGTAGGTCCTATCCACATGACGGGCAACTCCAAATGCTGTATTAACAAACACGATATCAGCTCTAGGTCATACGGGCCACATCTTCCGTGGAACCAGATTAGAATGCCTAGCGACTCAAGAGTTCTGTTCATGCGGTACGGCCGACTGCGCCTAATCTCGTGTTACTTCACTAATGACAGCAGTTCATTCAATGACCGCCAGATATCCCTAATAGTCTACCAAAGTGCCCGAGATAGATGCCCATACTTACTGATTCGCATTTATCACATGGGCAGTCCTTGGTTTTCGCTTCGCGGCGCACATGAGCTCTGCGTTGATCGTGATGGGAGCAGCCTCCAGTTCTGGCGGTGGAGTGCGGCCGAGCAATGCCCCAAACTCTGGGCAAGCCTTTGCTTCATGACCTGGGAAGGTATGTTCACTTTCCTAAACATTTACGCATTGTGTTGAGTAAAGCTGAGGTCTAACGTGCTGCAGAACTTGTACTGATGTACTGCTGCTTTGTGTCTTTCAAAATCCGCAATAGCCTCACACTACAAGTCGCGAGCGAGGATCTCATCCTACGGGATGAACACAAACTCTTCCAGGCGTGAGTCGCACAAACACACCTGTTGCAGCTATCTATCTCTGACAATACCAGTCGTATCGTTGACGATGGCTGCATGCATTCCCTCATTGTCTACGAGGACCAAATGACCAAGGGCATCCGCCTCCATGCTGCTATTTGGGACGGTGATCTTCGCCAATGTCCTGTGTGGACTGCCTTCAGTACGTTCAGGTCCAACGCATGCTTGAAGAGGCCAAGTAACTAATCGTTTCAGTTACTCATCAGTCCGCTTCAACGAAATGGATCAAGAGAGTCGGCAAGAAAAAGGTCCGGCTAGCTGACGTCCAGCTCTATGTATTCTGCCAGGATTATCGGCAGCAGAACCAACGACGTGGCCATGCTGGAGCATTCGAGATATGCTTCGTAAGTGAAGAAGGTAAGGCTTTCAGAGACTAGATTTTACTCCGTTTCCCGAACAAGATATCTCACATGGTACACAGCAACCAAGCACTTCAGGGACCTGCTTTCTCCGTCGTCTGCTGACACGAGCACGGCGACGGAATCGACCGCCCAAAGCTGAGAGCGTATCCGCCTCTCGCTCGCCATTTTGAGCAAGAGATCGGCTCACCATCATCCGCCTTTGTATTCCCCTGTTTCCCTTTCCTTGCGTCTATCACAGCGTTTGATTTCTGTTCACTTCTAGAGGTGACGTCCGACGGAGATACCGCCCCAAGCGGTTTGACGATTTACGAGTAACGAGTTCCCTTTGTCGATCAAGAGTCGTGGGATGCCAAGATTGTACGATACCCGGCACGATTTCTCTTTCTTCTTGGTCAGTTTGGCAGAGCATGTCATTATGCTTTTAATGTCGAGAACGGGTTTCCCTTGATACCGTGACGTTAGCTTGAGCTATTGTTTCCCTTGGTTCACAGCACAGGCCCTTTGAGGCTCAAATGGGTGGTTCAAGAACGCTCAAATTTGTCATATTTTGTATGCGATACCAATCTCAGAATATAAGAATTTCCATGTGCTTGCTTCCGTCTCTTTCCTCCTAAGTCAGCTAGCTACCTTGGTGCCAACCTTAGGTCTTAACGTCGGGCTCATCACGACCGACGTGCTCCTTGAACTTGAGCAGCTCGGTAGCAAACTTGACCTCTTCCTTCAGGAAGTCCTGGGCATCCAGGTCGTATTTCGAGGGGTCGCTAGTGTGCTGCTCGATGTACAAGCGGATCGTGGCTCCAGAAGAGCCAGTGCCGGAGAGACGAACGACGATTCGGCTACCAGAGGAGAAGCCTGCGTACAGACCCTGTTTGGAAGCGACTGAGCCGTCAAGGTCGGTGTAGGAGAAGTTACCAGCCTTTGTAACGGTGCGACCTAGGAAGATGTTAGCGCTCCGAGTGCCCGTGACGGTATCAGGGTTTCACTCACCCTCAATCGTGCTGCCAACGAAGCTAGAGTCAGAGACCAGTTTTTCCAGCTCACCGACAACCTTGTTAGCGCCCTCTGAGTCAACGTCCTCGTAGTCGTAGCGGGTAAAGAAGGTTCGCCCGTACTTGGTCCAGAACTCCTTCTGAATCTCCTTGATTGAGGGAGTGACATCGGGGTTCTGGACGCCAACACCGGCAATGATGTTCAGCCAAGCAATGACAGCCCACAGGCCATCCTTCTCACGAATGTGATCACTGCCAGTTCCGAAACTCTCCTCACCACAGATGGAGAGTTTCTTGGCGTCGAAGAGTGCGCAGAAGAACTTCCAGCCAGTGGGCACCTCGTAGCAGTCGAGGCCCTGGGCCTTGGCGACGAGGTCGACGGCACCGCTGGTAGGCATGGAACGGGCGAGGCCATTGACGCCGTTCTTCTTGAAATAGGGAATGAGTTGAGCATGGTGGGCAATGATGGCTAGGGAGTCACCGGGGGAAACGAAAGCGTTGGCGCCATAGATCATGTTTCGGTCACCGTCACCATCGGAAGCAGCACCGAAGGGGATGTTGTTCTTGTCGACGACCTCAACGAGGGAGTGTGCGTAAGTAAGGTTAGGATCAGGGTGACCGCCGCCAAAGTCGGGGCTCGGCACGCAGTTTTGGGTAGAGTTGGACAGGCCGAGCTCCTGCTCAAAGATGGCCTTACCGTAGGGGCCGGTGACACCGTGGAGGCCATCAAAAAGAACCTTGAAGTCGGGGTGGGTGGAGAAGAATTTCTTGATCAGGTCAAAATCGAAGATGTCCTTGAGCATCGCAACGTAGTCGGCGGTGCTGTCGATGATCTCGACCTCGAGGTCGCCGTAGGTCTGAGAGCCGACGGTGGAAATGTCGATATCGGGAATTGAGGCAATCTTGTACGATGTCAAGGTCTTGGAGGCGTCGTAGATCTTATTGGTGACGGATTCGGGAGCAGGACCGCCATTGGCAAGGTTGTACTTGATGCCGAAGTCGTTCTTGGGGCCTGTGAAGGGTTAAGAGGGTGGTCATCGAGGACAAGGAGTCCGAAACTTACCACCAGGGTTGTGGCTGGCAGTCAGGAGGATACCTCCAGTAGCCTTGCGCAGACGGATGACATGGCTGGCAGCGGGCGTGGAGAGGATACCATTGTGGCCGACAATGAGCTTCTTGACGCCGTATGCGGCACCAATCTTGGCGATGAGCTGGATAACTTCGGGGTTCCAGTATCGGCCATCGCCACCGATGACGAGGAAAGAACCTAGCAATGGGTCAGATCATGGCTCAAGTCGTTTTTGAAAGTCCATGTCGGGGATGGCTCTCGGCTTAAGGCGTACCCTTAACACCCTCGGGGATGGACAGCAGAATGCTCGTGATAAAGGCCTCGCTGTAATGCGGCTGCTGGAAAACGGTGACCTTTTTCCGCAGACCAGAACTGTGAAAGGCATGTCAGCGTATACTCTCAAAAGAATGGCTTCTCGTATCTCTTCAAGCTGGGCTGAGAAGTGACGGTGGGGTTGAGGTGAGGGGCAACCAACGACTTACGTTCCCGGCTTCTGGTCCTGGAAAGGCTTGAACTCGACGGTTTGGACGCTCATTACTGATAGATATGACGAGGGATCTAGGATAAAGGTATGTTGAACAGAAGAGATTCCTGACCCTGAGGTGTAATGAAGTGTTGAGGAGGAGATGGAGGGAGGGAGGGATGAAGAGAGATGGTCGCCAAGACTGGGGAGCTTGGGGAAGCTGTTTGTTGGCGGTTGGTGGGGTTAGAGGGGATGATATCACTCGCGCTAATGGAGGGGCTTTCTCAATCAGCACTGTCCTAGCGTGGGAGACATTATGGTGTCGTACAGTACAGTACAGTGTGAGAGACGGAGTTCGTTGAGGGGCAACCCCATCACGTAAAAGTGAGGTATGCAATAGAAGAGCTCTATGATGGTAGCTGGCAGCTCCTAATGTTAGCTAGAAGAGCACCCACCAACATCAAGACTTGTCTAAGCGTCTACAATTCTATCCTCGTGGATAAACAGCCCAGCTCAGCTCAGCTTGACCGGTGGTACAATTTGCGGTAGCTGGACAAAGCTTCATAGCCTCAAACACCTCTAAAGTCCAGACTATACGGGTACATGCTATCGTTTAACCTACCTTTTCCATGTTGGCTTCAGTATATATATGTATCTACTTTGACTTGCTGTTATTGCCCTTGTTTCTAGCGGGCACAGCATCAAACGTCGGCCGAAAGATGACCTCTCTGTAGTACCTTGCCTCCTCGATGCTCTCGAGGATGTCGTCCTTTGCCTTGTGGCTCCCCTTCTTACTCGGCTGCTTGTTGACGATCCTCTTGGCGCACCACCGCCTGGCCGCCTCCTTGATGGAGCTCACGTCGAGGATGCGGTGATGCAGGTGCTTCATGACGCGGCGGTACGGCTCCTGGAGGAGAAACGCGCGATCGCAGTGGACGCTGTTGCCGGCGAGCAGCCCGCGGCGCCGCTCGGGGATGAAGCGCGTCACGTACTCGTAGAGCGCGTCGGCCGCCTGCGCTGGTGTAGTCGTCGACTCGAGGACGGCCGCCGTGAGGCCTGAATCGGCGTGCGTCCTTGTGCACCACTCGTCCATCTGGTCGAGGCGGGACTTGGGCCAGTGGACGACAGCGTGGAAGCCCTCTTCGTCGAGCACCTCGAGGTTTCCTGTGGTGATTATGCAGAAGATCTCTATGATCTCATCGTTTTCCAGGTCCAGGCCCGTCATCTATATGACTGTGAGCTGGAGGTTTCCTGGCAACGTTACAAGGCGTTGGTGGGTAGTGCAACGTACCTCGCAGTCTATCCATACGAGGGGATCATCGCTGGCGCTCTTGGGCTGGATAACAGCCTGATCATCTGCTATTGTGGCCATCTTTGGAAGCTTGGTGTTGATTTGTTGAAGCTCGGTTTTCTAGTCCACGTATGAGGTGAGGGGCGGAAAAGGCAGAGGTGTTGAGGGGCTTCCAGAGGCGGAATAAGCCCGTCCGTGCCCTGTAAATTCCCTGGTAGCGTTGGTCAATGCACTGAAACGTTGCGTACTGTATCTGTACCGTACCTATTCTAATTGCAACCCCCTCATTGGTCGCTTCGAGCCAGCTTCACCCCTCGACGCTGAACTTCGATTTACACGACGGCAAAGAAAGAATATGTCCTTTGTGGCGTGCACATCCTGATTGATCATTCGTAGGCCTGTCAATGTTTACAGCCTGTTACTGTCTTACTTCACATGTCGTTGCCTGGAAAAAACTGCCATCGAAGAGTATCTGATCATCCCAAGGCAGACACTCTCTGCCAACCTCCAAGACTATATTAAGGCTCTCATATTCGACTCAACAACTCCCATCGCAGAAGCTCCTCCCACATCTAGTTCTCGTCATGTCTTCAGTAAAGAAAATGCTATCCAAGCTTACAGTCGCTGATCATGAAGAATCCGAGTCACAACCGTCATCCCTCCACCTCAAGCCTCCGCCCAAGCCCGACATGTCTGCTACTCCCCCACGCTTCCTCATCATCGGAGCTGGCTCGCGGGGCCTCAACTACGCGGGTGCAATCGATAGCGTCTCTAATGGTGTCGTCGCCGCTGTTGCCGAGCCTCTCAAGTTCAAGCGCGAGACCCTAGGCCGAGCTCACATCTGGGGCGACGGTTCCCCTGGAGAAGGCCAGTCATTCCACGACTGGCGAGATTTTCTCGAGTATGAGCAGGACCGAAGACGGAGAGAAGCAGCGGGTGAAGAAAATGTGCCAGAGGGCGTCGACGGGGCCTTCGTATGTGTTCTCGATGAAATGCATCGCGAGGTCGTCGTCGGCCTCGCACCGTTGGGGTTACACATCATGTGTGAGAAGCCTCTCGCATGCTCCCTGCAGGAGTGCCTCGACATATACAAGGCACTGCGTTCTTCACAGGACTCCAAGGTGTTCTCGGTCGGCCACGTGCTGCGGTATAGTCCGCACAACATCATGCTGCGCAAGCTGCTTCTCGAAGAGCGCGTCATCGGCGACATCTCGAGTGTCGTGCACACCGAGCCCGTGGGCTGGTGGCACTTTACGCACTCGTATGTCAGGGGAAACTGGCGGAATGAAGACACCACGGCACCATCGCTGCTCACAAAGAGTTGCCATGATATTGATCTTCTGCTCTGGCTGCTCTGTTCCCCTGAGAAGGCTGGGCAGGGGGAACACCATTTCCCTTCGACCGTGTCCTCCTCAGGAAACCTTCAACTTTTCAAGAAGAGCCGCAAGCCTAAGGCTGCCGGGACAGCGACTAATTGCACAAGGTGTCCTTTGGGCGACGAAGGATGCAAGTTCTCAGCCAAGAACATCTACCTAGGCCCCAAGCTCAAGGGCTTACAAGCCGGCAACACGAGATGGCCCATCAGCATCGTCGTCCACGATATTGAGGATTACCCCACGGAAGAGGCAAAGGAGGACGTCCTGACCAAAGCGCTCGAGGAAGACTACGACGAGTCAACTCCCCCGTCTCAGATCCGATCCCGCAACTGGTTCGGCCGCTGCGTCTTTGAAGCAGATAACGACGTCTGCGACGACCAGTTCGTCACAATTACATGGCCCGAGTCCACAAAGCCCGCAAAGACGGCCACCTTCCACATGGTCGCCCAGACCAAGAAGATCTGCGAGCGCTATTCCAACATTTACGGCGAGCACGGCGAGATCTACGCCGACTCGCGCCGCATAGTCGTCGAAGACTTCAACACGGGCGAGACACACACCTATCACCCGCGCGTAGAGGACCTCGGTCACGGCGGCGGTGACCTGGGCCTCACCCGTCAGTTCGTCCTGGCGTGCGATCGAGTCAAGAACCATGGCTGGGAGGCGCCTCGCGCGCAGGACGAGTTCGTTGGGTGCACGCTCGACGATGTCCTGCGCAGTCATGCCATGGTGTTTGCGGCCGAGGAGGCGAGACTGGGTCGCAAGGTACTCGACTGGGCCGAATGGTGGAGGCATGCTCTTAGCGAGCATTTGGATGGCGAACAAGTCTGAGTCTGCCAAGTCTTCGGGATAAACCCGTGCTATGCGACAGTCAGTGGCTGCATAACCATCAACGCCAACGGGGTCAAACTATGAAAGCGTCTCACGGGAAAACATCTCGGCCAGCTTGGGTATCAGGCATTATAATATTCCGTCTCTTTGAACTGAAGCACCCAGGTGCGCGTGCGCTAATAATGAGGTATAATACAAATCCATACAATCCATTTGAGCTCCCATTCCGTCATGATCTCTTCCAAAATCCCTTGGTCTTCCCTCTCTTTGACCAAAGCGAGTTTCTTTACGTCGTCCACACGAACGAGACTCCTAACTAAGTTCGGCACGGTTGTTCTCGTTACCGACTGGGTTGACAGCCGGCAACTCCTGGGCTTCATGCTGGTGCTGTACCGGGGCGTGCTGCCCATGCTGTCCTCCAACAAATCCATGCTCGCCCTCCTTGGGGCCGGGGCTAGGCGTCAAATGAGGAGGAGGAGACGTGCTGGAGGCAGGATAATAGCCTGCGGCGCCAGGTTGCTGCGGGGGGTACTGACCCTGCTGCCCGTAGCCCTGCTGAGAAAAGCCCTGCTGAGGAGGATATTGGCCTTGGAAGGATTGCTGGGGAGAGTATGTCCCGAAACCAGGTTGAGGGGAGTAGGCCTGCTGCTGACCATAGGCTGCGGCCATGTTGGGGTCGTAAGGCTGCTGCTGTTGGTAACCGTAACTGGACGGCACGCCCGAGGGGTAAGCGGCGTTGGAGGGTGATGAAGGGGCAAAGCTCTGGCCGGGGCTCTGCGGGTTCTGTTGAGTCTGAGCCATGGCGGGAGGTGGGTGGGCATTGTCGCCAGTGGTGGGTGTGGAGGCAGGAGAAGTCTTCTTGTTACGACGACGGAACAGGAGGAAGGCAGCGAGACCGACAAGGCCTAGAGCCGCGACACCACCAACCGTGCCGCCAGCAATGGCACCAACATTCGTACCAGAGCCACCATCGTCGTCATTGTCGTCGTCGCTGCCGCCGCCGCCGCCAGAGGAAGAGGCAGACGCAGACGCGGAAGAAGCAGAAGAGTCGTCGGCGGTCGAGGAGGCATCGGCATCGGTGGTGGAAGACTCAGAGTCATCGCTCGTGGATGTCTCTCCATCAGTTGTTCCGGTGGCCAGGGGATCGGAGAAGAGAAGGATGGATGAACCTGCAGTGGCAGAACAGTCGAAGAGAGTGAACTGATCGGTCGCAGCCTCGCCTGTGGATAGAACCCAAGTGAAGCACTCACCCCGGGCAGTTCCGTTACTAAGATATTCGGTCAGCATGTAAATCAAGCTAATGTCTATAGGTCCATAACTGTTGTGGGAGTCAAACGTACCAGCAGACGGTGTGGAAGTCATCGAGGAAATTACAAGCACCTGTCGCATAGTCTTTGTTGGGGATACAGGTCGTCTTGATAATGTTACAAGACCGTCCAGGCTCACAGCAGCCGATGAACCCGTCGGAGTAGCTGCATGTCTGGTCTTCAGCGATACATGTGAAAGGGTCTAGAGGAATGCCACGTTAGTCTCTGTTTCTTTCAGGCCCGTAACCAAACACTCTTCTCATGAGTGGAGGTACAGTATTACACCAAGGAGGGTTTTTCAACTCACTTCCGTTCTCAACATAACCACAGGTCCTGGAATTTATTGCCCGCTTGCCAAACAGGGAGTCCGGGTCCGTACCAGCGAGGTCGGGGGCATTGGTAGGCACGGGCGAGAATCCAATAGCAAGCTGATCCTGTTCACCAGCTTCGCGGCCGAGATCCGTCTGTCGCGGAGGTGTCCATGAAGAGCCGGTTGGGGACTTGAACCAGGAGGCGACTGCAGGCGAGCTGAAAGCTCCCAGTGCCAAAAGGGCGGTAGAGCGATGCATGGCGCTGGGTACTCCGTATATTTGTCCTTGATGTTGGTTTTGGAGTCGTTGGTCTTGAGCGGCACTTCACGTTGCTCTTTGTTTCTTTGTTTCCTTCTTCCTTTCTTTCTTCCTTCCCAGAGTTTCTTGCTTGGCGATTGCGCGCGTTGTCGTCGAAATAAATGCGAAAAGGGGTTTCCGAGCGTTGAGCTTGTATGCTGTCCGAATGTATCCCCACGTTAGGATGAAGCTATCCAACAGTGATTCGGACTGGACACTGGACTTGACAATCAGCTGCAAACAGCACAGCGGCGGGATTGGAGGTGGCAGAAGAGTGCGGCAGAGCAGGGGTCGACGGGGGTTTTGTTTCTCTCCCGTCTTGTCTCATCCCTCTGTCTCTGCCGTGAAGGACGTTGCTGGGCCTCTACTGTGTAAGTGGGCGCGCTCCGTGTACATGCGCTACCAGGGTGCTACAGCAGACCCCGGACACGCTAGCGGAGCTCAATGGCCACCACGAGACTTTGCTGGGCGCTCAAGTTGGGCGGTTTGCGCAGTCTAGGCAGTCCATCGGGCTTTCGGGGGGCTCTCAAGGCTGATTCGAGTCGCCTAAGCCCCCCTACTAGCTCGGCTATGATCCCTGTTGAGATAGCGCTGCTGGCTCATGATGATTGGAGTAAGGATTCCTAGCGTCGAGAGCTGAACAATTGGCGTTCCTAATTGGGGCTCTGGGTCAGGAATGGCCCAAGGTCCAAAAACAACTCAACTCACATGGTTAAAAACAAGCTCAAATCCAAGAGCCTGAACTGTCCGCTATTAGCTGACGAGACAGAAGCTCACGCCGGTGAATGTAATGGAGTTGACAAAGCTTTGCTCGTGTAACTTGATCAAGGTAGTGTTTGTCTTCCATCTCGGTGAGTTGATCTACACCAGAGCCCACCAGATCGATGCATCTGATCACTGCAAGTGAACCATGGTCGACGGAGAGGGTATCGTACAGTGGAGCCATCGATAACTCCGCCTGGGGCCGAGGCTGCTTATTATGCCTATCTTTGATTTGATGGGGAGCGCCAGGGCCCCCTCATGACCCTCCTGCATAGTGAGCACCCTTGGAAAAACGGCTGATGCGAGGCAGGAAACGATACCCCCGACAAGTCGATGGTGTCTTCCAAGAGGCACTGCGCTGCACTTGAATCCGCTGTTCGTGGCTTCATGAACCTTCAGTCGCCGTTACGTTACGCTGCTTGGGCGTCTTCTCTGAGGAGGCGCATGAGGCTGCGTTCTGGAACGACCCCATGTCGATCGAGGAGGGGTGGATGATCTCGTTCAGATAACCATTTTTGACATCCTCCATGTTTGGGAATATCTTTGTACATCAATTGAGGTACTGTACGGAGTACTGTCGTCCGTATACACCCCTGCTTGAAGAGTTCATGTTCCTGGAATCATCAACGGATATAAATTCGATGCGTATATCCTTAAATCGTCGTGCGTTTTTGACTCGATCCCAGGACGCGAACCCTGGATAATTCTCAAGCATGTACTCCGTATCCGTACTCAGTACTCCGTATACCTAGTTACTTCCCTCGCAATGAAAACGAAAATCAATAAATTATCTGCAAGGTTGGCCCTGTCAGCAATGGGTCAGTTGGTTGGTTAAGGTACTTCCTTGTGCCGGGGAACCGATACCGGTACATCTCGTTCCGCCTCAGCGCCTCTCCCTCCACCAGGGTTTATGTTGCTTGAGCTTGGGTGAGTGTCTGGATGCATTGGTGTTTCTCGCTGCTCAAATAATCCGGCAAGGTGGTTATTCACGCAGGGGCTTGTTCTTGTATGTACGTAGTGTCTGAAGTTGCTTGGTGCAGCTCCGCTCTATCCGACTGGTACCGGTAATCAATACAGTAGTTACGGAGTACGTACTCTCCCAGGATTGTAAGGTAGCCTTGGTGACCGTGCCTATCGAGCGGAATTGATCCGCTGGGCAAGTTGCTGCTCCACAGACCCAGGGTTCTGGTTGACCTTTGATCGTTTCCCATCGCATCTCTTGTTGTCTGTATGTAGTGCAGCTCAGCAGCATCACTGTTCAGCATGGTCACTTCTCACCACTGAAGGTGCGCTACAGCTGGCGGGAGCGATCCGTACTGCGAGTTTTGAGACTGTGTGCGACCTAAACTGGCCAGCTGCCCGAGACAATGAGGGGGTCTCCGAGAAACGGTCAACCACTACCCGTACTAAAAGTTGACTCTGCTGCCAGGCGGTTTCGGGGCACAGTTGGCCCGATGGCGCCTGGATGTGAAGGCGCCTCGCTAGGAACTGCCCAATCTTGCAACGAGGAATAACTTGTCGGTATTGGCCGAGGCGAAAGCGGGAGATGGCCCAGGGGGTGAGTGGAAATTTGATGGTGGGAGAGATTTGGCGTGAGGCTTGATGAACTGTTGTTGGTGGGGATAAAGTGCAAGATACGTACCGAGCCGACTGATGGAAGGATCCATACCTTATGTACTCCTCCGTATTATGGCTAAAAATAAGGAAAGTGCACATCATCACGGTAAATCCCTGGGCAACACAGCTACCTACACTACACATTATGATGTGATGGCCTCGTTTGTACTTTTTCTGATCTATTAAAGGAAATACTAAATCACGAACTTGTTCTGTAATGTCTAAAACCACGAAGCCCAGCTATTTTCTGGCTCTCTGTGTCCTTTCAGTTCTCACATAAATGCCCCCGTGGACAGTTCGGCTGCTGACAGACACTCAAGCCTTATCAATACAGTCAACCAGGTCTAAAACGATCTTGGGTATAACGAATCACGCTAAAATGACCCCTGTAAGTACCTCTTTTGGTGTGAGCGCCATATGTTAGTGCATAAAAGATACATCCTTTCTATACCGATCTTGGCGCCCCAAACTGCTGATTAATACATACAAAATTGGATATAATACGGATATACTAGAATATAGTGGGTGTCCCTCTTATCGTCCTAACAAAAGTGGATCGCCTTCCTATTTAGGCCCTTATCGTAACGATAACCTCTTTCTAACGATGCAAACCTCCTGACGCCCCACATCGTTATAGACCTGGTTGACTGTAGTTTGATGCATACTTACAGCATAATTTTACTCCGTGGATACAGCAAGTGGCACAATTGGTCACCCAGCATTTGCTGGTCTCCGTACAATACGTAGACAGGGCATCACTGTTTCCACGGACGCGCCGAGCATGACAAACGGCTCGTCACGCTATCACTCATTCTTAGCGCACGCGTTTCAGCCTTGCCGACCCTTCCATTCCATTCCTGCCCCATTTCTCCGTGCCGCTCGCTGGGCGGACGGGAGAATTAGACACGATACGTACTGTACATGTACAGTACGTACCTGACATGCCCCAGGCGGGACCGACGGCACGGGAGCAGAGTCAGCAACCGAAAACGGAAGTAGGACCACTAAAGTGTAGATCTATCACCAATTAAAATGTAACAAACTCAAGGTACGGATACTTATCCGTATATTCCCACCTAATCGGGCTTACCTATGTACCTCGCCCGCCTCGATGACTTCTTCCTTTGTTATCTGTGATCTCCATTAAATAGGCCCTTTTCTTGCGTTTTGATTTTGGTTGGCCCTGTCGGAAGCCCTTGTAAGCTAGGAAGGAAGCTGCGTATCTTCTGGTATCAATTGTAAAGTTATTGTTCTTTGAGAAATGGTTTCTATGGTGTTTTGCTAGTACATAAATGATTCATCTGACGTACTTCTCGTACCCCGCTGGTACTGGTGTGATTAGCTAAGCTAAGTGGGGCGGGGTACGGAGCGCAGGGCTATGCGAGCGAAAGGGATACTTGAAGCCGACTTCATTCCGTAGTCTCTTCCGTGGACCAGGAATCATAAGCAGCTTAGGTACGGAGTAGATAGGTTCTCATTATTGGCGGGTAGCCCAACGGCGACTTGCCATTGTCTCCATATTTCCAATCCATCAGGTAAGTCTTTTGGACGAGAGGCTGCAGATATTAGTGCAATCGCGTATTACACAACTCGGTATTCCGTGGAGTTTTTGACTTCAAGTTGAAGCCGGTTTGCGATTTGGTAACTAAACTCTGACACCCTTGTCGTGACCCCTCCGCAGGGCTATGCCAGCGAAAGGGATAAAGGAGCAAGCGCTCCTGGCTGATTGTCCAAGATATCATTACAGACATCAAAACAGCCATCATCAGTCCAAGCCCAGTACCCCAGAACAATCCTTCCTTCACAATGCCTTCTGAGCCTACTCCTCTCCCGCCTATCAAGCGGTATATCACCACGCACGACGCCGAAGGAAACGCAGTCTGGGACGAGACCGTACCCGTCGAGGTCAAGGAGCAGCGCAACGGCGGCTTCTCTGTGCACTCGTCGTACATCCACCTTGATAACAACCACAACATCGAGGGCGACCACGATATCAAGGCCTACCGCGAAAACCCCTTCGAAAAGGACCTCGCCCCCGAGTCCGGCTCTTCCCTCCGGGTTGTCGACGTCTGGCCCGGCTTCCCGGGCCTGATGCACCGAACTGCCAGCCTTGACTACGGTATAGTAGTTGAGGGCGAGGTCGACTGTGTCCTCGACAACGGCGCCACCAAGACGTTCCGCAGGGGCGACATCATCGTGCAAAGGGGCACTAACCACGCGTGGAAGAACTCGGGCACTGAGGTTGCCCGCATCTGCTTCGTTCTCCTACCTACGGCGCCCATCAAGGTCCAGGGCAAGGAGCTCGAGGTTCATGGTTTTGCTGATCTGGGAAGGATTGCCGAGGAGGCCAACAACGTTGTATAGGACCTGGCTCTAGAACATTGCATAGGCTATAGAATGCTCATTACTAGCGTGCTAGCTATTTCATCCGAATCTAAGAGAGACTATTTCTTATAAACCTTCTCTATACCTGTCTGTTTACCGATATGCCAGCCTATCCTCTAAACGCCTTATCTAAAGCCCACTACCAACTATGCAAAACCCGGAACCCATCCCGCGCAAAATCAAAGGGCAGCGAGCGTCGCAGCCCGGCCGTGATGTCTCCAAGCCTGTGGTCGTTTTCTTCCGTAACAAGACCTTTACGTACCAGAAAGTCTAACATCACCAGCCCGCAGTTGGGCTTCCATCGCTTGTCCCGCAGACTCTGCTTCACCTCGTCTATCGTCAAAGTGTCAAATTTCTCGATACTCTGCTCCTCGACTCGTGGCCGAAAGCTCGCCTCGTCGACTTTGAGGTCGTACACAAAGCGTACCCCGGGCTCTAGGTGGCCTTCGTTCGCGTGCCCGGCATCACGGCCTTTAAAGTCGTAAAAGGTGATGGTAGCGGCTTGTTTTACCGAGCCAGCAAGTCTCCATCTGCCGTCTTCGTCCATCATAAACATACTTTTGGTATCTAGGTCGAGGAATAGTCCCGCCTCTTCCTCGGCCTCTCGCTTCAGTGCGACACACGGTGATAGAACTCCCGACAGTTGATCTATCGAATCCATGCCGCCAGCAACAATTTGATCCAGCATCCCCGAGTAGGTGACATTGACGCCTTTGGCACGATGCGAGACCCAGATACGATCGATGACCTCGACGCCATCTTGTTGTTTCACGGTATACACGTTGAGATGGACTCCCACCGTGACAACCCCAAATAGGCCCCGTGCTGGCAACGGAATGGATAGATCTTGTCGTTTGCCATCCGCCGTATGAATCGGCTGGAACTCTCGTCGTGATTCGCTCTTAGCTAGCCACGTATCGAAGCAGTTGTTGAACCGTCCGTGGTTCAGGAGACACAGATCAGAAAAGGCTCTACGACACGAAGCCGCAACATTAGCTCCTAATTGATGCTTGGGATCGAGCAAGATTGTCCGCGTGTCTCGATTGAGTGTGAAGCTGTTCTCGTCCCAAACCATTTCTTTCCGGATGCATTCTCGCATGTATCCCACGACCTCGTCAACGCCCGCAATGCGGAATGCCCATGCGTTCTCTAGGGTGATTGTGTCGACCTTGTTTCCCTGTTTAACGACGTCGTAGAGCGAGTCCATATTTAGAATTGTTTGCCCGGTTTCCGAGGAGTGATTGATCCGTAGAGGTGAGGGCTGGGATGGCTCTGTCGAAGCCATCGTGAATGGCGTAACGGGGCCGGATCTCAACTTCCTTCGGTGGAGTTTTCGATGTAGAGAAGGTCCTTTCGAGATCTGCCAGGATCGCGGCTGGGAAGTTGCGTATTGAAGATCCATGTCGGGATCACTCGAGCTCAGCTATATGTATTAATTACCAATTTCCCGTCCGTGAACCACAGCTTCTTTTAGCCTCCGGTGGCCACAGCCTTTCTCGCCTCTTCACCGATGTGGCTATCTCACGGGTTCTTCACAGCGACTGTTCCTTTCTCTCCGTCGGCTCCTAACTACCTTATTTAACTAGTTTCCTTGACCGGGTTTGAGGCTCTCACCGCAAACATTGACAAACACCCAGGCCCCCCTCCCCCTTGCCTCAACGTCCTCGCCGAGTCATGAGGACGAGGCCGGTACGACAAGGCGGCATGCGTTTGAGGAATGAATAGAGGGGGCTACTGATGCGTGTTTCGACTCGTTTGGCGGCTGTTCAGTGTGCAAATGTCTGGGACATACATGGGCGTCGAGAGCTGTGATGTTCCCCGCGAATGGATAGTGAGTGAAATGCGCATGGTGTGTTTGTACGCGGGCAGGGTCTCACAGTAAGAGTACGGAGTAGGCCATTCATGGATGGCGGGGCACTTTGGTTATCCCTCGTGGCCTTCCTTATTAAGGTAGTCAGGTGGTGGGATTTTCGTGATAACAACTTCAGTAAGTAGGTAGTCTTTGCGATTTTTATTCATTCTTATTAACTTTGATCAACTGTTATTACAACGACTGTTGGTCCCCCGATCCTCCTCAGCTCTCCGTGCCACGACCAGTCCAGTGGTCTTCGTACCGATAGAGCGGTCCTCACCGGGACTCTGGTGCCTTGGGTGACACCACAGATAGAGAGATTGCAAAGCCGTCCTGTTGCGCCTTGTCCTGGGCCGATTTCCATGGTATTCCCAATTTACATATCTTTGTTTCGTTTCGTCATTTCATTTCCCCATCGTAACTGTTACAAATAAACGCCTGTGGTTCATCGAAGGAGCGTGTGGCATCCGAGGACTTAATGAGCCTTTGCGTGCCGGGTAGCTTCTGGTCTTGGAAACGTCGCCGTGTGGGTCAAGGCATGGTCGTAGAGTCTCGTGGCAGGCGAGGCAGCAGCAGCGGCGGCAGTAGAAGCGTCCTCGATGGCATGTTGTGCGAGTACCGGTGTGGACAGTGTCGCCGTGGCAGTGCAGAGGCCGCATAGCTCCATCTGAGGTTCGGGGGTGAGGCAATAGAAGGGGCTCGAGCATTTACGAGCACAGCGTGTGAAGTCGATGACCGTCTCGCCTAGGCTTCGGCGGCAGACCTTGCACATCCGCTGAGCGATTACGGTATGGCACATGCTGAAGCTGTTGAGAGAGATCTCGTATGTAGGTGTGTAAAGGGAGATAAAGAAGATAAAGATGGAGAGAGAGAGAGATGATCGAAGAGGAGGGAAATAGACTGTGTGTAAAGAAGCAGCTCAGGGGAATATTCGGTTGGTAGCCTGAAAGCTTCAAGTAAGTGTTGAAAGTCTGGCTGTTTTAGTTTTGTATGTAGCACGAATATAGTGAGGCCTCGCTGCAGTGACAACGTAAGCACCCTGGGGCGCAGCTGTATATGTTGTTGAGGGAGGCTTAGATAGATAGATGTATAGCAGGTATAGATAAGAAGTGCTAAAAGGACAACTTGATCTGGCTGAGATAACAAAGCAAGCCTCAAACGAGGGCTCTCTTGTCCCTTTTAACGTTCCGCAAGATGCCGTAAGATCGAACTACAAGTGGTCTAAGGCTGTCGAGGCCCCAGTACGTACAAGTGACGGCGCATGACGCAGGTAGGAACCGCCATTAGCATTTGCGAAAAGGGAGACATACAGTATTTCACAAAGAGGAGTATGTGTGACACAGACAGCCATCATATGACTGCTTTGCCTTGTCGATAAGTCCAGGGGAAGCACATGGCCCCGAGCCAGCGAGTTATGACAAGGAGTGGGTGTGGAATGAGCCAGGAGAAACATGGGTTGAGCCGGACGGGAGTGGCTAAAACGAGGCCGTCAAGCCAGAGAGTGTGATTCGGTTGAGGGCGTCTGTTATCTGGTGGTGGTGTTGTTGGTGGTGGTATTGTTTGTTGTTTGTTTGTTCAATGTAGAATACGTGTGTCCACTAACAAATGCCCCCCGGGGATGATGCTTTTGTGACCGAGGGGGAGCCTCCCCCGCATTACACCAAGCGTAAATAGGTAAAGGTACATTTTAGGCGGAATTTACCTTGAAGCTACTGCAAGGACTCTGCTTGGGGCATGCAATCGCGATCAGGCCCGATGAAGCACTTCGCGGGGGCTAAAGTGAAATCTCATGGGATAAATACAGCTTCATGACGACACGCGTCCCGGGCCGTCTGTCACCTCCTCGAAGCCTTGGTCTCTTATCGCGGGAAAGCTCTCCGACTGGATTAACCGGCCTGTTCTCTATCTGCTTTCTACGTCACGGCTCGATCATCAGTGCCCGGTAGCCGGTTGGTACATAGGTAGTCAGCTCAAGTGTTGCCCCTTGCTGCTTGTCAAACGAGAAGCAGATCATGTTTATTAGCGTGGAACAGGGGATGGGGGCTGTAATTGCATGTTCTCATGTACTGTACATGCAAATTCATTCAACTGAGATCTAACTATGCTGCTATCACGCACTCACCTGCAGCATCACAACCAGCCAAACACCCCCAGTACTTTTTATGTAATTGCATCTGCTCTAGAGGTTCTGCCAGCCCAGAACATCTTGGCCGCCTCCAACACCGCCACGCTCTGTGTCTGCGTCGCCACGAAGCGTTGCATCGTCTTCTCAATGGAGCTGCTGTATCGCTGTTGTAACCGCTGGCGTCATCTTATCCGGTCCGGTCAGCTGCATTGATGTCCGCCCAAATTTGGTCTTACTGATGCCGCCACGGAAACAGACCGACCAGCTTGAGCTGGAGGGCAAGCTGACCCCTTCCATCTCGTACTCCAACGACGAGGACTCCATGAAGGCCTTCATGGCAGCTTTGCTGGCTCCATAGGGGCTCATGAGTGGCAGCCCACAGTGCCAACCCCCTGTATACAATGCTCAACTGCGAGTTTGACAGAGTCGTGGTGCGGAGGTGAGGTATGTATGGATTCTTTGATGGGCTAGCCCCATGATCCCGGCTCGACACTCAGCCATGAACTTTCCATTCCGAAGGTCGAGTACGAATCTTGCCGAAAACGTTAAACCTCGAAATTCTTTCCGAGTAGTGATATTCGTACCAACAACTATTGTTAGTCGTACCAACAACGTCATATAACACAAATTGATTATCAATCAATTCAATCGCGATTCACAATTTACTAGCAGACCACATATAAATTCAAAATCATTATAGAAAACAGAATAAAAATTGCAATTGCAAGATGAATCTTCAATCAATTACTCTCAAAACGCTTAAAAAACGCATTTCCATTAAAGTGCACACATCAGCTTGTCGGTCCGACTCAGCCTCGCCGCCGCAGCCTCGTTTTTTGCCCCCTCTAGCCTCCATGACGTCGCTCTCTCGTAGTTTTCTCTCCCCTTGTATTTGTATGCCTCACTGAATGTATCGTAGGCGGACCGGCAGTCTGTAACGGGTCGGGTGACTGTTAGATCTTAACCTCTGACTGCGAAAGGATTCGTCGGGCGCTCGGCTTCGTGGCCGGCCGGCCGGCTGCTTCGTGCGCGCGTAGGGGTTATCGAGAGAGTCGGTGTGTGTGATGAAGAGGAATAGGTGGAAGGTGGAAGTTGCGATAATTGGAATCAGATTTACGCGATATGCGATCACGTGTCCCGGAATATTGATCTTCTGGTCCGCAATGGCCCTGACCCTGGTTGTTGGTACGACTAATAATAGTTGTTGGTACGAATATCACTACTCTTCTTTCCAGGTGCTAACGTTAATATCCCGTTTGTCCAAGACCCCGCGTTGACCGTGTCTCGCATTGCTGACTAGGATCGATATTTCTAAACCTTCTGATGACTCCGGTTACGTACTGCTGACTTGAAGGTTTTAGGCTTCAAGATGTCCATATTTATGAACATGCAGAGCTCCTAGACTCGTTTCCAATACCCGCAGAGACGGAGCAGACGTGTCCCCAGTTGTCGCTGGGTAGTAAATAACTCAACTCAGCCACTTGGCCAAGGGCAAGAGATGCTTAATCCATGGTTAGAATCCTGAGCGATAAGACGCAGAGCTTGGATGGAACCCAGAGATTGCCCGAAGAATAGAGGATAATTCCAATGAGAAAATCATCCATGTGTGACTGGGTTATGACAGACACGAGGTGTGCGGCGTAACTTAGCCTCAAGTCAGCCAATATCAGCGGTTATTCAACATGGCACTATTCGTCCATAAACGCGACAGCCGCGACAATTGAACAAATGGAAACATTAAGCTGATGTGACAAAAGGCAGAAAATGCCTCAAGTCTGTAATGAGTATCAGGGACAATGCTCGGGTTCGATAGCCTGGCCGAGGACGTTGCCACAGTGGCCTAGCCATCGTGGTGGTACATGTGCGCCCAACTAGCCACACCTCTAGCACAATTTGAAGTTTTCAGGGGATTGAGAGAGATTGCGCATTGATACTATGATAGTCATCAAAGCCGCCAGTCTTTGGTGTCGACAGGTTGTTAGTTGTTAGTTGACCGTACTAGTGAGACTGCCGACGTACTACGTACCTAGTCACAGATCACAAACATCTGTGAGATGATTGGTTCTCGGCCTTCCCATAGCCCTTACGTAATCCGGGATGAACTCGCGGAGCGGCGACAACCTCACTCGGTGGATTTGGGTGCGGCTTCTTCCCACGAGGACCCTCACGACAACCGCTCAATTGAACGCTGCCCATCCCGCCCAACATGTTCGCCGCACGACAGAGGGCAGCCTGCGTCGCCCGACAGCTGTCGCGGACAACGCGGACCTACGCATCCGAGGCCCACGGCCACCACAAGGCCGCTGAGGTCACCGAGTCCTTCAGCGTATGTCAAAAACATGCTACCCCAGCCGCCAGGCCTGGACGGGGTCAATGGCAACCCGAAATGCTGACAAGTTCTTATAGACCGGGTCTCTTATCGCTGTCAGTGCCTTCTTCGGCACCGTCCTCTTCTACCAGTACGCGCGCCCACAGGACGGCGAGCAATCATCTTTCCAAAACCTCATCGACAGCTACCAGTCGCGCGCCAAGGACTGGGAGGAGATCAACGCTCTTCACACCAAGGCCATGGAGCAGGCCGGCTTCGACCGAAACCTCTTCGAGAACGGCGGAGGCAATCAGCGATTCGTCGATGTTGCATACCCCGAGTTCGTTCAACCCCTTCCTACTCCGGCAATCGACACGGCAATTTCCGAGCTGGGGAAAACGATTAACCGGTCGTATGGATGGAAGGCTAACCAAGGAATAGGGCCGTTCAGTCGTACGCTTCTCGAAACCACCAGGCTGGTCATCTTGCTAATATGGACCACGTTGTCGAGCACTACCGACAACAGCACCTCAAAGAGGAGGAGCGAAAAGCAAACAAGCTGGCCCAGAAGCAGGAATAAGGGTTGTAAACTAGCACGATCGGCATATAAATCTATTTCATTCAGTGAGCAAAAGTCACTTCTTGTTGCTCATCTCCACTGTGTTGAGCGCAAACCGACGGTGACACAAACTATTGATTGATATATGCTCAAGAAACAAAATGTTTCACTACCTTACTTACTCTCTCAGTCATGAACGGACTCAACTTGCCGACAAAAGGGATAGCTGGTCCCATTATCTTCTTCTTTGTCTCGTTCTTTCCCGAGAAGGTACCTCCCTGACCAGTCTGACCTAGGTAGTTATCTAACGATAAATCCGGATTGCAGGCACGACATACTATAATCATATGGCCTGCCTCTGATCACGGCCTTTATTCCTTAACTTGTTCCCATAACCATCGGCCTTCTTAGACCAAACCAGCCATTTGCACGTTTCATCAAGCATCATTCGTTTAATAATTGATATCTGGTCACTCCGCCGTCTCACAGACACATTACGCTACTTTATCTATCATATCATAAACACGGTGGTTTTGAGAACTTCTCCGCCTCCTTCGGGCCTAACTATGAACGAGGCGCAACACTTATCAGGTAAGGAATACAAGATAAGAGGACCTATGGTTTCTCGTGGGATTTTGACTTTCAAGTTAGGACCAGGCAATTCGGCTCGAGATGCCGATTGCCCTGCTCAAGAGAATACGGGCACATTTCTGCAGCATGGATCCGAGACTGCGCAGAGGTCTGGTACGTTGTCGATCTGGTCTACCATTGTCTGGTTGGAATATCTAACCACTCACCTCTCACGCAACTTCACGACGACCTCATTCAACAGCACAACCTACCTACTTCCCTCTGGATCCTGGAATGGGTTTTTGAATCGTTCTTTAAACTGACATTGAAAATTGTGATAGAGCCTCTCGTCGTATCGAAAGAGGTTTCCTCGTCGACTACAAGTAGCAGGGTCTCGGAACCCATCGAGGCATCCGTAGCTCAGAATCCCGGTAATGCCTTACTGCGAAATCAAGCTGCCGTCAAGATCCTGCCAACAGGAACAATTCGTAATCTCGGTGTATTTGCAAAGCAAGATTTCCCAGCAGGTTACACCATCATTGTTGAGAGACCAGCGATATCTTGTATACACTGGTGTCAGCGCCGCGGCGTCAAAACCATTGGCAAGGTGTGGAACAACCTTACAGACATACGTCGCTTCCAGCTCTCTAGTACTTTTACCAGTCTGCAGGATATATCCATCTATCACGATGCTAGCAGATCAGACCGCAAGAAGTTAGAGGCCTTCATTGAGGCATACGCCTTTTGGGATCCGCCGCGCAGCAAGGCTCACGTCTTTGCATTGGCATCTCACATCAACCATGCCTGTATCCGATGCGCCGACGCCCAGTACTGGGTGGACTCGGAGGACCCCAACTACATTACCGTTAGGCTAGTCAAGCCTGTTCAGAAAGACCAGGAGATTTTTATCCATTATGGCAAGAAACGAATGGGTTTCGGCTGCGGTGTGTGCTGTGCTAAACAGAATTCTAGCACGTCTGCGGGTAGGGGCAAGCGCTTTATCTAGGGTTTCTAGGACTTGCTCCACGAAATGGTCTTAGACAGGGTTTCGCGATGGTACGGGAGGTGACCGGACGATCCAGACCTTGATACGTCACCACCAAATCATACGGTGGCAGCAGTCTACCGTGCATATACCCGCGCATGGAGTCAAGGATTTGAGCATTGAACGTATCACAGGCTTTCAGGCATTAGCGTGGATGAAGGGTAGTCATCAAGCGGACAATGCTCCTTTATTGTACTATCATGGTACCCATTGTCATCAGCAACTTTGATAGATGCATTGCCCATCTACCAGAACCAGTCCTTTTCGCCCATAAATGTCCGTGAATGCAGAAACCACCCGAGACCGCAACCTTCTTATTTGAGGGGAATGAAACGAGAAGAGTGCGTGGCACCAATACCGGGCCGTCCGTGCTTGACGGGCTGGCTACGAGGGTGTCAGCTTTCCATGATTTTGCTCTAGAATGGGGGATAACGTACTATGAGATAGAGAACTCAGCAAGGTAGTGACCAACCATCTCAGGCTTGATCTCAACTTGGTTGAACTCCTTGCCAGAGTAGATGCCGATGACGCTGCCAATCATCTCGGGGACAACGATCATATCTCGGAGGTGGGTCTTGACGAGGTCGGGCTTCTCGTTGGGTCGGGCCTCCTGCTTGGCCTTTCGGAGCTTCTTGATGAGGCCCATGGGGCGGCGCTTCAGGCCACGGTTGATCCTTCTGCGGGCACGAGCGTGGACAACATCGCGGAGCTGGTCGGAGGAGAGGTCGAGGAGCCTGTGGGAGGAGATCAAGTATCAGCGAGAGTCGCTCTGAACGGTTTCTTAATGCTCGCAAATGCATCGTCTCTAAGGTCGGACAGGGAACGTAGGGCTGGTGGCAGCAACATACTGGTCAAGGTCGATTCCTCGGTAGGAAAACTTTCGGAACGCTCTTTTCTTCTTGAGCTCGGCGGCCTCCTCGGCGTTCTATGAACGAGACAAAAGTCAGTCAAAGCTCTTGTTTCGTCCCAGAGAAATCATTTTGCGCAAGCGGGCACCGGGCAAGCGACGGCGCTGCGAAGGTCGAGTAGTCGCGGCGGCAGGCGTTTCTGGAGGGATGGGAATCGAGGACACACGTACGTATTCGTCAGCCATGATCGCGGTGTTGTGTTGATTGAATTCGCTGGTCTGCCGAAGAGCGAATATGGATGGGCCGGGATGGAGTCGACTTTGAAGGCGGTTGACGAGACGCTCCTGCGAAATTGGGGCCAAAATTCCGGGTAGTAGGGTTTTCGTGCCCTTCACCCCTCACGTCATGTGACGCTGGCTATCCAAAACCGGGGTGAGGTACATTAGGCGAGATATTTCGGATAGCAAACCGCCGATGTTCCGGGCTCCACTGCCGAAGTTCACCCAGGTTCCAAGCTCAGCACAGTACTTTTTATCACCGAGTGATTCTATTCGCACCAGGTGCAGCCCGTCGCAACACAAGGCGGAATGCAAACAGTAACAACATTATTCCCGCTTGATGTCAAACAATATATCATACGAGGATGTTGGTGGGATGTAGAAGCGAGCAAGCCCGGCCAAGACACTCGGCTTATGTCCTCCTTACTTCTCTTGACTCTGGTCCGTTCTCGCCTCTTCTTGTGTTTCGGTGCTACATTAGTAGTGCAACCGTAACTTACAGAGTCATGTTCCCTCGGCGTCGAGGTTCTCATGAAGATGTATGTGCTCCATGCGCTATGCGACTGACCATTTCGGCAAAGACAATGACGGAAGCCCGAAAGACATGGGCTGCCGAGGCCGGCGTCGCTTGCAAATGCTCTCTTTGACGGCATCGGCAGATTTCCAAGACTCCAAGACTTCCAAGACCGCATATTCGGCACACCAAAGCCGGCCTCATTTCCCCCTCGTCAAGAGACTTCAAAGCGCCCAGCAACCAGCGTCTCATGAGCCAAGGCCATGGCACTGGGGCCAAAAGGCTCGGCTTTTCTCAGTCCAGCCGCTACGAGGCATTGGCCGTCGCCTGGGCAGATTGGTCGTGGGCCTCCAATCGTGGGCGTAGTCGCCTCATCGCATGAGGGCTGGTGATGGCCGACCGATGGCTTAATACAGCCTGTACTCCGTATTGGATGACGGTAACTATCCTACACCACGCCCATTCAGCTACGAGCTGTAGCTACAAGCTGTAGCTACCGCCACTGGACCAAACTCTCCAGCTCCTCAGAAGCAATCAGCGAATGCCCAGACTCGCAGCGGTCAGCTTGGACAGCGTATCAGCGCAATACTGGCCTTGGCGTTTCTCGGCACCCACCCGTGATAAGATTTCGCCAAGCCTTCAAAGGCCTCAGAAGGGGGAACACCAACGCTACCCGTCGCCTCGCTGCCGGCATGGACCAGTTCACTTCTTGGCCAACTCTTTTCGTCTCTTAGCTTGTCTTGTTGATTCTTGTACTTCTTGTCCCTGCTTTCCTGTCTTCTTACCATCCCTATCTGCTCGTTTCATTCGAATTCCCAAGCTTTCGCCCGGATGGCCTTCCAAGTCTTCAGAGACGCTGTCCTTGACGTTGTCGGCTTCGTCTTCACCTGAACATTTCCTAGTCCTCCCGCGACTCTGCGCTGCGAGTCGTCTCCTCAGTTCTACAAACTAGTTTCACGCGCTGCAACATCCAGTCAGAAACATACTTGTTTCTCCAGACGACGTCAGCCATAGGCCGCATGCGCGGATGGATGTCAGTGGCAATCATCGTTGAACCGCCAGATTGGCTGCAAGCGGAGCACTCGCAGTACAGCTTGTAGTCGAGTCGGCCTGGCGCTCTGGGGCCTGGCATAATTAACACATCGTGGTTATCTTTCTCCATGGCATCATCACTTGAGGATGAGGATATGGATTCCTCGACCATTTCCGATATCGGATCGAGCGCCGCATCATCGTTGTCTTCCTCGAGCCCGGCCTCATTAACAGACGCTCTGTCAACGGATTCACTTCCCCGGCCAACTTCCGCATACCCTGCGCCTTTACCGACAGATGACCACCTCGATGCCGACCACTCATATCCTCCGATGACAACACCCTGGACGGTACCGACCAGTTGCACTTGGACCTATGATGCAGACCGAGTGCCAGTATCCGGCGTCAGTGATCCTGTGGCATGGCTCGACTTGGAACCCATTCCCGGAGCCAAGTCGTTGTCATGTTATCCCGACGGCATGTTTCATGAGGACCTCACAGGTGTGTTTAGCCCGGGCACATGTCCTCACGGATGGACCACGGTATCGTTGCGAGTAGAGACCAACGAGGTCGAGGAGGATGAGGTCACCACAGCCATCTGCTGCTCATCGTAGGTCATGAGTACATATGAGCATTTGAGTTGCGCTAATCGTTATAGGGAGTATCATTGGGATGGTACCCTTTGCAAGCGATCGATACCAACAGTGGTGGCTGTTCCCTTTACTTACAACCAAACAGCAAGTTCGTATAATGTTCTCTCCGATTCAACCACCACTTTATATAGTGCCACGATCGCTGTATACACCATTCGAGCTTTGTTCAAGGACGAAGACAAGGATGCACTGGGGCTCAAAGACGAGGATGACATCGGCAATGTCCGACCTACCAAATCTCTATCCCTCGGCGCACGGATAGGAGTAGGAGTCGGCGTCGGCGTTTTTGCGCTATTGGTCATAGCAGCAGTAGCCTTTTGGCTGATCCGTAGAGACCGAGCAAGAAAAGATAAGAAGCGGTCACACGAGCTCAATGCTATGCGAAGCAGACATCACAGGCCAGGAGGACCAGGAGACGATTTCTACGCCGCGGCCAATGCGCACCATAGGAGAGAGCGAAGTGGTCACCAAGTAGAGCCGCCCCCTGCATACGAGGCCGGAGCAGATTCAAGCAGCGTGACGGACAATGAAAGTCATTTGAGTGGAGATACGACAACCCGGGACGAGGAGATTAGGGCATTGCAGGTCCAGAAAGCGGCAATTCAGCGGCGCCTCCAAGAGCTGGAGCGGGGCGAGACGAACCAGATCCAGGCTGAGGACCGGCAGCAATGAAGTGTTGGTTCTTGCGATTGGTAGTAGAAGGATGGAAGATCATGATTTAGACGGAAACGGCCTGTTATACCTTACCTATGATACCACTATACTTGGCCTCGGCATGTTGTCGTGAGCCATATTTTTCTTTTCTTTTCGGGGGGCTGGGAAAAAGGCTTGATACAATCTATAACGATGAGGATGTTGGTCCAGAGAAAACAGAGAAATGAAAACTTCCCAACCCTCTTTTGTCCTAAGCTTTGAATGGCTGGGTTTGCCAATGTGTATCTTAATGGGTGCAACTGAATTCGACCTTAGAGCTATGTGTTGTTGATTACTAACTAACTCAGTATAGTAGTCATGCATTATCTGGTGTTTCTTGTCGGAATGTGGTTATCTTGACTTGATAGTGACTTAATTTCTTCATGTAGTTGGTTAGTTGTTAAAACTAAGGTTACATTGTAATTTGTTTACCCGGCTTGCGGATGGTTGCCTTGTCATAAGGCAACCATACTGCGTAGTTACTGATGAGGGCATGACAGAGTGATGGTATTGCAAGGAGGGTTGTATTTCTGGTGGAACTGGACCTAGCATAAAGTACCTGGAGGCATCTTTGATATCTTGGGTCGCGTATCTAGGCAGCATCTATGGGTCTTGAAGCTACTATGCAGGATCTGAGATTGTGAATAAGATGCACGACCAAAAGGTAACTGAAACTACCCTAGGGAAAACTCTCGGCACTCTTCTTAGCAGTGATTCTTTATTGGCTACCTAGGTAGGTAGGTAGTTACAGCTACCCTGTGTACGGAGTACCAGACCGTGGGTCATTAATATGCCAACGTTAGTCTAGGTAGCTGAGCTATGGTAAATAAGTTGCCGAGCCATGTAGCTCTAGAACTATGGCCAGAACAAGACGTTGCAGCATTCAATTGATATTGACGGCTGTAGGGATTTTCGTGAATATTTATTTCTTTTGGGGCAATAATGTCACGTCGTGTTGGGACGGCAATTCAAGGGTCTTGTTGATGCCTCAAACCGAGCATGGAATAAGCCAGGCAACCGAGTAGCTATGTACGGATACATACTCCGTACTCCGTAGAGCGTAGCGAGCCATCGTCAGCCATTCACCATGAGCATCAGCTGCAGCACACCTGAAAACCCCTTGCAAGCGTACTTCTCTCACTGTCAGGGGTCCCCAGGCTTCGCTTTCAATTGGCGGTGAGAGACAGCTTGGGTACCTGACGACTGCGCGGGAATCTGCTGGGGACCGAGGTACCCCGTTGGGAGACAGGCAGCCGTGGACTTGGGATGTTTGTTGATCGACCCCGCCAATGCCCACCCACAGAACTCCAAACACCCGCCGGAAAATCATCACCAAGCCCCTTCTTCCCCTTCTTCCCCCTTCAAGCAAGCGCTGTGCGCGTATTTCTCTCTTGTCTTTCCCCCTTCAACTTCACGTCTCGTCCTAATTCACTTGACTTAATTCATTCACAATGAAGGGCGAGGTAAGTTGAAAGCTCTCACCGAGCTGTTCCCCGCCAAAGATGGCGCCGGGTGTTCCACTTGGTGTCCCTGCTGGGGCCGGTCCCCGACTTTCTCTTCACCTCTGCCGCGTTGAAACCACAGCCGAGCTTGCGATGCTGATGCTTTGTGAATAGGTTCTTCACCTTCACCTGGGCCAGGCTGGTACCCAGCTCGGTAACTCTGCTTGGGAGCTGTATGTTGCTTCTTTCGTCCTCTGGCACCGGAAACGCCATCGTTCGATAGCTGACCGGCATCTTGAATAGCTACCTCCTCGAGCATGGCCTCGGCCACGATGGTCGTCCCGACCCCAATGCTACCGACATTGGTGACCCCGGTTCCTTTGAGACCTTCTTCACCGAGACAAACAGCGGAAAGCATGTTCCTCGCGCCCTCTTCGTCGATCTCGATCCCTCTCCCATTGACGAAATCCGCACCGGCGGCTACCGTCAGCTCTTCCACCCCGAGCTGTTGATGAGCGGCAAGGAAGATGCGGCAAACAATTACGCCCGTGGCCACTACACCATTGGCAAGGAGATGGTCGACAGTGTCATGGACCGCATCCGTCGCGTCGCTGGTGAGTTTTGTCGCTATCAAGAGCTGCTCGTCTCGTTTGCTCGGCTGCTAAATCGCACGTTTTTCTAGACAACTGCCAATCCCTTCAGGGCTTCTTGATCTTCCACTCCTTTGGCGGTGGTACTGGATCTGGTTTCGGTGCTCTGCTCCTCGAGCGCCTCTCCACCGAGTACGGCAAGAAGTCCAAGCTCGAGTTCGCTGTCTACCCTGCTCCGCGAACATCGACTGCCGTCGTTGAGCCCTACAATGCTGTTCTGTCGACTCACAGCACCATTGAGAACTCTGATTGTACTTTCCTCGTCGATAACGAGGCCGTCTACGATATCTGCCGTCGCAACCTCGATATCCCCCGACCGTCGTACGAGCACCTCAATCGCTTGATTGCTCAGGTTGTCAGCTCTATCACCTCGTCTCTCCGATTCGACGGCGCCCTCAACGTCGACCTCAACGAGTTCCAGACTAACCTGGTTCCCTACCCTCGAATCCACTACCCCCTCATCAGCTACGCTCCCGTCATTTCTGCTGCCAAGAGCCAGCACGAGAGCTTCAAGGTCCAGGAGCTAACCTTTGAGTGTAAGTCACTAGTATGATACAATCGCTCGTATCAACCGTGCTGACCCTTTCCAGGCTTCGAGCCCAACAACCAGATGGTTGTCTGCGACCCCCGAAATGGCAAGTACATGGCTGTCGCTCTTCTATACCGTGGCGACGTGGTTACCCGCGACTGCAATGCCGCCATCGCTGCCCTCAAAGCCAAGTCCTCGTTCAACCTTGTTGAGTGGTGCCCTACCGGTTTCAAGCTCGGCATCAATGACCAGAAGCCCATGGCTGTTCCCGCCGCCCCCGAGGATGGCGGTCTTGCCCCCGTCAGACGATCCGTCTCCATGCTCTCCAACACCACTGCCATCGCCGAGGCCTGGTCGCGTCTTGACTACAAGTTCGACCTCATGCACAGCAAGCGTGCTTTCGTCCACTGGTATGTTGGCGAGGGTATGGAGGAGGGTGAGTTCACCGAGGCTCGTGAGGACCTCGCAGCTCTGGAGAAAGATTACGAGGAGGTTGCCGCCGACTCGTTTGAGCCTGAAGAGGAGCTTGAGTACTAGACCATCGCGCATTGCGATCAGCTTGTATAACCTCTTTCGATTTTGTTGACATGTTTGAGCGACCGCGTTACCGAGCCTCGCGCCCGAGGTGAAATACTTTGTAGAGGAGATAGTTGCGGACGAGATTGTTTTAAGATTCCCGAGATTTGGGTGGCACACGAACGGGGTTAAGATGTATTGGCCACCACGCATCACAGTTTGGCTCAAGGTGTCCCGTTAGCACGTGGTCTTTTTGGAGTCCGGTCCTAATAGAAAACGAGACTATCCTTGACGCAACTTTGTGCTGCAACTTTGTGCTTTAGTATTGCCAGCGGCATGTCGAAATGATGCTACTTTCGTTTCTCTTTACAGGCGACGTTCAGGTGTGATATGTAACTAGTAGATCGTTGGATGCTCAAGATCCGTACCTCTGTGCCATGAGCTACTTACTTAACTAACGTTAGTTAGTAGCTTAGGAATTTGTGCTAGGAGCTAGTTAACTAAACGCTACAGTACAACCCGAGGTCGTCTTGATTGGGCTGTAGGACTATTAGTACATACATACTATCCTTTCTGCCTATCAGGCGCGCGTGCATGTTCTCTCAGCTACCTTCGTAGCTTCGTACAATGGCTGAAATCACAGCCGAACAATACGAAGCACTCATAAACACCTTTTAATTTATCAAATTTCACAAGTAGGTGATATTAACATATAATGAGTCCGGCAAGTATGTACTTGGATTTCTCAGAATTTTTGCCACAGCCAAATACAAGTTTCCCGATTCCCGTGCGTGGGGCATCTCTCCTCAAGAACTCACCCATCTCACCCATCTCACCCATCTATGTACTGACTAAACCCACATAGCCTGCTAACCAACCTGACCCCCTCTATTCGTCATCCGCCATACATTAGTATCAGCTCTTCTTCTTCCACTCGGCAGCTCTCTTCGCGCCTCGGGTTTGCGGCCTACCCTTGCCCTTGCCCTTCTTCTTGGCCTTGAGATCCTTGGGGAGCGCGTCCCTGGTAGTGGCGCGACGTCCTTCGAAGACGACCTGCTCTGGCGTCTTGAGAGCCGCAGGTGCGTCAGCGACGTTCTCAGCAGACGAGTTCCCGGGTCCACGCTTTCCGTGACGTTGCTGCACGGCAGCGGAACGGCCGAGGAGCCTGCCTGTGCGGCCAGCCATGGACTGCTCCTCGGGCGTAGCCTTGTGCTTGTACTTCATGCTCTTGGTAGCGCCGCTGGGGGCGGTGCCCTTGGACTTGGAGCGCTCTTGGGCAAGGAGTGTCTTGCGAGGGTCCTTCGCTCGAGTGACGCGTAGCTTGCGAGGGAGCATGGGCGGGAATTTTTTGCCATCGAGGAGCAGGGCAGCCTCGACATCGTTGGCGTCCTGCAGTGCCATATTAGCTCCACACATTCGCGAGTTACAATCATGAGCAGACTTACATAAAACTGCACATAGGCGAAGCCCTTGCCTACGCGTGTCTTGGGATCCCGGATGACTCGGACATTCTCAACTTTGCCCTGGGTGCTGAACGTCCTCCACAGTCCCTCTTCGACATCACCCGGAGCTTTGTTGCGCTTCTTTTCTGTAGTGTCTCCATCCGCGTTGGTGTTGAGGACCGTCTCATCGTCCACAAACCCCAGATTTCCTACAAAAACACATCGACGGTGATCAGTAGGACTAGGATGCGCGACACTGTCGACTCTGATGTGTCGATCAAGCACCTTTGTGCCGTTAAGCTTGGCGGCAGCTGTGCGAGCAGCCGCAGGGGTCGAGTATACGACGTATGCGTTGGCTGACTTGGTGGTAGCGTCCATGAGCGACTTAGTGATGTAGGCAGCTCGCTTTGGTAGAGAGCCACCTGCGAAAGCGACAGATCGGAAACGAATGGACTCGATCGTTTGCGGCGGTGAGACCTCTTTGTCAAGGACGGATGATAAATGGGCCATAAGTGTCTTTTTGGACGACTTGGAGGATATCGCTTCTGTGGACACATTGGCGAGGAAGACGGTTCGGTTCGCCTTCTCTATGTCTGATGACTTTTCGTCCTTGGCGAGGGTCTCATGGACAGGAACATCGCCCTCATCATCTGAAGCCTCCTCAGATTTATTCTCAGCCTTGTCGCCGTCGTCTTTGGGAGCATCATTCTTTTGCCGTTTGCCAATGCGCTCAGCCTCCTCCTCTGCAGCGATTTTGTCCAAGTACTTGCCCTCGAGATCGTCGTTGTCGTCTTTGCGCTTCCGTTTCCGCTCCTTCTTTGGCTTTTCTTCAGTGGCATCAATGATGGCGTCGAGGTCCGCTGGCGCATCTTGCATTGGTTCATCTACGCCCTCCGCACTCTCGTCATTGCCCTCGACCTCCTCGCTGTCTTGTACCGAAGTCTCGTCTTCGTTGTCTTCGTCTTCACCATAACTCAGCTCCTCGCTGATTTCGGAGAGCACCTCGTCTTCGTCATCCTCGGCGTCCTCCTCCACGACCCGAACTTTGGGTTTAGGAGCCTCCTGAGGCTTCGACTCCAACAATGTTGAGTATCGGGACTTGGAAGGGGCTTTGACTGGTCCAGCCTATGATTGATCAGTCATGAGTGAAGAGGGTGTCTCTGTCGCAGAACCTACACTGGACGCAAATAGAGCGTCGAGGGTGGGGTCCACAGCCTTTGACGAGGCCGAGAGGCCCTTTGCGCTGTTTCAAAGTCAGGTATTCCGATGCTTATGACAATTCTGAATCCGCGATAGAACTTACCGTTTGGCCATTGTATCAAAGTTCGAATTCCTGTAAGGAATGGTACAATCCTTAGCCTGCTGCAAAAAGTTGTGAGCCTTGGGATCTACAACGGAAAAAGGCACAAAAAAAGTCCAGCTACAGCGGGCCCACTTCAACTCTTGGTGGGTATGGATTTGGGGTACGGCGGAAGCCTTGCGACCGGAACAATGCGTCATTGGTCCAAGCATGGTGCTTCATCATGGCACACGCCTCAAGGCAGAATTCTGCCGCGAGTGACCGCCTTTGCCCCGTCATTCTCAGCCCGCTCTCGGGGTTTTCCTCTGGCGACTGGCGCTCGCCCCAGCGCAAACCGGTGCCGTCCACCGTCTTCGTCCACTCCCTCTCCGTCTTCCCCTCTCAACCGTCCCTCGCAGCAAGTCTAGCCCTGCCAGCACCCTCGTCTCTTCATGCCGCAGCAAGATCAATGGGGATTTGTTCAGCTTCCATTTAGCCCTATTTTACCCAGAGAAAGTCCCTCTTCAAGACACCCGCTTCCCAGTCTCCCAGCGGTCGACCCTCACCACTCGTCCCCCGGGCGCGCTGCTCCGACCAACCCACCGATCAACACCCTCTTATCCTCTCAGCACTACACGTATACAATCATACTTCATCGAGCAAGGTTTCAGACACGTGAATTGTGTCTTTAAGCATCGATGGCGGCGACCGCTTCTGCCCCTCCGCCCTTCTCCTCTCCGGCACTTGGGGTTGCCGAGCATGAGGATAGCAACATCTCCAGCCCCCTCAGCGAAGTCGACACCAAGGACGATAACGACGAAGACATTGAGCACATGCAGCTTGACAACTACGACGAAGAGAGTGTCAGGCCCAGCCCTCAAAAGAAACCTCATACCACATCCGATTCCGACAGTGTTCTCTCCGACGCCCACTCCGACGTTCATTCAGATGGCAACGATACTGAGGCCGAGACCGAAAGGCTCTATGATACTCCCAGACATCAAAGACAGAGGGACGTAGTCGTTGATCAATTCAATGACGGCCAAGTCTTTGAGCACACGCCGAGCAAGCTCCGAAGAACGGCAACCTTTGACAACCACAACGATGATGAATCTGTCATCGGCGACGACATCTCCATCGACTCACCCACCGCCGGCCTAGAATCCCCCATAAAACTTGGTGTGAGACGTGACGAAAACGTGGAGGGTGAACACAAAAACGACTCTCAAGATCGCAAGCGGAAGCGTTCGCCAGTCGCCGACCTCTCAGAACCCGAGCAGCCACTTAGGAAGCGCACCGTCTCGGTACCTGAAATCGGTACGGATACACCCCGACAAACTGATGATATGGCTATGCACGAGGATGGGCCAACCCCAGCGAACGAGAGCAGCGGTACTCAGACGCCCGTCGAAGAGGTAGAGGTGTCTCCTCGAAAAAGATCGGCAGCGCGCGAGGACGGATTGATAGACCGCGCAACTCGCGCAACTAAGAAGAATACGCGCGGCTCAAAGCGCAAAGCTTTGGTCGCCGCAGACGCTGATCACGACACGGATAGTGGCAGCCATGATGGGACACGAGATAGTGCCAGGGAAACCGATATCGAACACCATGGCGAGGATGTGGAACACGAAGCGGATGAAGAGGTCGATGCAGCTACTGCGCACGACGAAGAGAGTAAGAATAACCCAGTCGCAACTTCTGCCACGATTAGCCATGCTCACCCAACCGCAGTGGAGAGGAAACATGCCGCGTACAAAGATTGGACACATATCGAGGATATGTTTGGAATATTTCGGGATAGGTCGGTTGCGATGTCCCCCATGACCCTTCTTGCACTGACAGGTCTGCAGGCTCTACAAGGACCGTCTTCAAATGCTCGAAGAAGAAGAGCAGTCTCTTGTGGCCAGTGTCCCATCTCATCCTGAGTATCTAAACATGAAGCAGTGTCTAGACGACAGGTTGGAACAGAAGCTACGCGAAATCAAGAAGGAACTCGAATATCGCACTAAAGCACACGAGAAGCGAGCCGTCGCCCAACGAGCTCAAATATGGGGCCAGTACTTCCAGGCAATCCGCGAGAAGCGTGAGAAGACATTGGAAGCTCTGAATCAGGAGTGGTACGATATCCAGACAGCAAGACGAAGCGCACATAGCTTGCAAGATTGCGGGTTGCTGTTCCCTAAGGACCCTGCGCAACGAGTTCGAAACGCTATTGCCTACAATACCGAGGTTTCAGCCCTAGCCAGTATTGCAAAGTACCAGGGATTCCCAGCGGGCCCGGAGATGACGGGGGCTTCTCCTTCAGAACTGGAGGAAGACCTGGCTGCCATTGAGGTACGTCGACAATATCATGTCAGCTCTCTGAGACCGCTGAGCTGACTCTGGCAAGCGAGCCAAGCGAGTCCGGCACATGCCACAGACTCAGCGACGTGAGGAGTATTATACTTCACCATTTGATCGTCTTGGTCCCGCAGGCGAGCAGTTCCTCAGAGAGACGCCGTGGGCTAATCCAAACCACCTGGCCCACAAGATGCAACCGACCACAGCAGCGACAATGAATGGACGAGCTGACAACGCAACTGGCCGCGAAACCCAGCAGGCGCTTGTGCCTCCAGCTGCTGAGGTCAAGTCTACCTTTGGAGCCACACCCAATCCTCAACAGCAGTCCCCTTCGCTGTCACGCCAATTGTCAGAGTCTCCAGAGTTAACACGGACACTGCTCAACTCAGGCCATCACCAGACGAAACGCGTTGACAGTCTCTCGACCGTGAGTCGAGGGTCAAAAGCTGCAGCGGCTTGAGTGATCGAGTGTCCAGACTTGCGTGGTTCAGCCAGTTTACGCCCTTGATGGGACTTGGTTAGGAAAGGATGGAGCATATTACTTTTGTACTCGGATTTTGTGATACCCATGGGAAAGAGTCGGCTTAGGTTCCGATGCACCGACATCCCTTTTTGTCTTGAACTCGAACACAGCTAGAGTAGGCTGCGTCCACAACAGACAGCATGTTCATTGATATAGGTTGGAGAAGAGTGTCCATTCGCTTGTCAGCGGACGGGGTTCCGCATGCTTGAAGGACTAACTTAGTGTACAAAGATATCCGTATATTTATACATGTTGCGCAGAACGAGCTCGCCAGCGTATTGTACAATCAAGGATGTCTGGCTTTGTTTAGACGTCACGCGCAACAGATAGCACAACAGCATTGCCCGTCCTTGGTCCTCTTATGATATTCGTATCGCCCTGACGCACAGCCATAGTCCACCACTTCGAGCCAGTATGCTTTCAGCCCACAATATGAGCATGCTACTTGGAGGCAGTGGCTTTCTTGGGCAAATCGGGGACTTTAACGTCGTCAAAGTTATCCTGGCCAACGGAGCTGAGGGTATAGTAATCTGTGATGTAAGCGCATGATGGCAAAGGGACTGGGTGTGCCATACAGATGCCACCGACGACGGCCAGTAGACCAATGCCTGTAACTGCGTTTTTGAACAGGTAGGGTCGTCGTGCTCGGATGAGCGAAGGGCCTTGTCGCAGGCGGCGATCGTAGTATGTCGAGTGCGGGCTGGTCCGGATAGTGCACGATCAGTCCACTGAGGTATGGTAAGCATCTGGGGGGGAAGAGTCACGAACCTGGTAGGCATCTTGAAGATGATCGATGTGTTGTGTGAATCCCTTACAGATCAACACAAAAAGGAAAGAAATAGATTGACAATGGCTAGACTATTAAAAGAATCGATCATGTCTCGGCGTCGATAGGCACCCCGACCCCGAGGCCATGGAAGATCTTTGCGGCTGAACTTCGGACGAAGACAGAGCTGCACGGCCGCGAATGTGACGTGGGAGGTACCTGTCCAAGTGCAGGGGTCCCTTCCACGTCCCGTCTTCTTTGAATTCGCGTCGCCAAAACTTGAAGCCCAATTCCTATGAATCCCTCCCTGTAAAACAACGACGACACGCAGCGCACACAGAGAGCTTAATGCGCTTTCACAAGACGATTTCATATTTGCTGATCCCGATTTACTGATGCTGAGCTTTTGCCGTGGAGCATGTCAAAAAGTCCACAGCTGGCAAGCTCAGCGTAGTCGCGCGACCACGGTTCAAGAGCCGCCGCAGTGCCTTCTTTTCATCAACGAGTAGCTTCAACTCATGATATTATTCTCTCAACGATAACTGGAATACCCAACTCGCTTCGGCTTTCCATCACTTACACCAACCGACGGCCTACCTCTGTCAGCGAAACCAACCATGTCGGCAACTTTGTCAGTGTCGGACCAGATCCGGCAGCTTGACGATGCTCGAAAGCTCGTCTTGGGCGACGTCAAATACTATCCCAGCGTCGTAAAGGGTATCCTACCCATCATCGGTCCAAATGCATCGATTGAGCTACGACGATGGGGCGCCGAATTCCTTGCCGAAGCTTTTGCGACACCAGCGCTCCCAAATGGAGAGAAGGAGACGATGCAGCCCTACGTATTGACGACACTGGAGTCACTGGTAGAGAACGAGCGAGAGGACCCACAGGTTCTGCGAAGCGTTATTCAATGCGCTGCCAGTATCTATCCGCTAGCGATGAGGTGGATGTATGCCGGCACACCATGACCTTCGATATCAATCTGATACTGACCTTTGGCCTGCAGCATAAATAACGGCTACGACACAATCACATGGGAGAGAATGGTGGCCATCAAGCAAAAGATCTTGAGGATATGGGATAATGCGGGCCCCTCTGTGAGGATCTGCTGCATCAAGTTTGCGCAGCGTGTGGTTCTCGCGCAGACTGTTGCTACTGGTGCTGAACTTAGAGTATGGACACTGCTGATGTAGTCGCGCGACACATTGCTAACCCCGAACATAGTATGGCGGTACCCTCGACGTCTCTTTAGACAAGGTTCCCCCGAATCACCAATCACTCGAGCCCCGGAACCTAGAGGCAGAAGCATCAGGTCTATTGGACCGTATGCTGACAGTCTTACAAGAGAGCAGGTGAGAACGACAGCAATTTAATATGGGAGCCAGCAGCTGACTGGTCGCAATATTGTAGCGATGCACTAGTCGTAGATGCGACGCTGAACTGCTTATCCATTCTCGTGAGAACACGCCCAGCAACCTCAAGCCGGGTCCTCAACGCTCTCCTCAACTTTAACCCTCTCAAGCTCGCCAACTCCCCTCTAACTCCCAAAACGCGCGTCATGATCAAGTCGATGGAGAAGACAAGTCGCCTGTTTCTGATCCATCTTGTGAAGCGAGATCCTCACAATCCACTGGTGCCCAGGATACAGCAACACGTAGAGCGCATGATGCGCACCATGGCCGAGATATTTGATGACTCGGGAAGAAAGCGACCTCTCGAAGCCCAACACCACGATGGAGTTGATGCCAAGCGACAACGCATAGCACCCGCCCAGTTTGAAATACCCCCGTTGGGTCCCGGCCCACATAGTCTAGCAGACGTCTTCACCCTGATTGACAATGATGCTTTGAGGGCTTTTGACATCTCCCAGGTCCCCGCGCCATTAGTCGCCAAGATTGCCGTCACAACACTTGCGAGACTAGATGACCAAGTATTGGCCAGGGCGGTTCACGGCATCCGCGATCGACTAGAGACTCTGGCCAGTGCTTCCGCTCCTGAGTTGAACCCCAACACTGCCCCGTTAGGCGTAGACGAAGACGACGATGACTACGAGCCCGACTTTTACCAAGCCGAAGATACGGAGCAGATTCTCAACAAGCTAGATGGCGCTGCGGTCCATGAACCACCCGTTCTGGAAGATGGTCTCGCCCTGAAGTCATTCCACCTCCACCAGCCGCCAGCCCTTACACCAGAAGTGGCATTAACTGCGGGCAACGGAACTGTGACGCGGGTGATTGAGATGATGAAGTCTTTAGAGGACCCGGCATCAAAGAAGAGCAAAGCTGGCTTCAGCAGACTAGCTGCGAGCTCTGGAAACCGAGATTCATGGATGACCATTCTGGCACGACTGGCTACGCGTTCGGTGGCTGGCCTGGAAGAGGTATCTGTGAAGGATGAAGATGGCTCTTCTTTGCCGCAATCCCTCAGCAGCAACATACGCGACGTGCTCTACGCGTACGTGATGGAAGATTTCCGAAAGCACATTGACGTGGCAGTCTCGTGGCTTTGCGAAGAGTGGTACAACGACAAGCTACAGCAAAAATCAGGCGGAGACCGGCCCGTCTACTACGAAAGATGCTGCCTACGGCTCATTGATGGATTTCTACCCTACTTACATCACCAGGACAAAGTCTTGACGCGATTCCTGAGCGAGATTCCGGAGTTGAACAGCAATATTCTCTCTCGAGTGAAGCACATGTGCCGGGATCCTAGCGTTGTGCAACTGGCTTTGACGAGTCTTCTTTATTTGGTCATAATGCGACCGCCCGTCAAGGAGATTGCGTTGAACACGGTGCAAGATATCTGGACCGAGTGTAAGTTGAGAATTTTTTTCACGCCTTGTGTGATATGCGCTGATTTATTTGTTGCAGTCGAGGACGCAAGGCCTATGGCGGCGAAGTATCTATCCAAGTATAGGCCTGGATTCTTGGAAGCCTCACGAGATGCTTCCGGCGACAATGCTGGACAGGCATCAGCACCCGCCATTGCCGCCTGAGCTTATTCCAACTAAGATGGGCCCTACTTGAACGGGACAGAGTGCTAGAGCATATTGTTTTCGTGTTGTATCAAAAATGTAAACCCTACAGATTATGGAATTTGGGTGGTTACGAGAAGTCTTTGAAAGACGGGGCACGGCTTGCACATGAGCTATCTAGGTATAAACAAAGACGGAGAGAGGGCCATCGCGGGACTGACGGCAAAGACCACTAAATATGGCATTGAAAGGCGTTTAGAGGGAATGACGCTGCAGATATGGATGCGACGGGGGCTGAACTTCAGAGTGGGTATGAGATGTTGAGAAACGACGCCGATTTTCGTGGCTGTAAGACAGTTGACAAAGAGGCGAGTACCCACGATGTCGCCCGAAAGCGGAGGCGACAATGTCAATAAGGGCAGATTTATGTTTCTGCCCATTTATTCACGAGAAATGCATCATCATAACATGGCACAAGCTGATATCCCTGCAGCGGAGGCCTGAAGAAGCGGCCATGGGCGTTGCAAAGTGTTTCTTTCTATGGCTCGAATAAACATTGCTTGTTTTAGTTAACTATCCTGTACTCCGTAGACTAGGATGATTTGCAGGGAGACCGCTAGGTAGTACGTACTGCACTGTATGTTGTTGCTGGGGCATTGGCGTGTATAGTTTTGGACACGAGGCCCGTGACGAACAATTTCCTTGATGACTGTCCCAGCTATTTTTTCTTTCTCGCTTTTGCATATATACCAGCTACAGCCTTACCTCTCGCCATTTACAAACCTCAAGCTTGACCGAACCGACCGGATCCAGTTGAAATTTGTTTTGATTTACGGCACGGAAGACCCGGACGACCCATAAAGAAATAGAGCCGTGAGCGGGCCAACGGCACCCTCCTTCAACGGTCACGGAGCGGGAGCCAGCGGGAACCAACGCCAGCTTGAGGCTAGCTAACCACGTCGAGGTAATTGGGGATAAGCCCAACCATCTCTCACCGGGCTGTGGGCTGTGGGAGTACTCGACAACGTCAAGAGTAAGCCTGCTTGCTTGGTTAATCCTCCCTTTCGTCTCTTGCATCGCCAAAGCAACAATAAGCCCCCTACAAGATCTGGCTTGTCCTCACCGTATCCAACAAGTCGGTCGGCTATTGCAATGCGGAATCGCCTGCACATGAACGACTTTTTCATCCACAAAGACGCAATCAACGGTACGTAGTGTTGATCATGATGCGCTGTGCCGTCGAATTTCGATGCTGCATATCCATGCATTTTAAACCATTGCCATGCCCCATGCTTGAAACAGCTCTCCACATGTCGACGGGGCCGCAGCTACATCCCCCATTCCCTTTGTCCCTCTTGCACGTTAGCCTCGTTCTTAGAAAACAAAACAAACAACCATCTTTTTCCCTACACAAGTCCTCATCATCGCCTTGCTGACACTAAGCTTCTCGACCAGCCGCCGCCACGCTCGCTGCCAAATCCAACGACCTACATGCTCCCTCTCCAAAAGAAAACACCTTAACGCCCGCTTCTACCGGCTCCGTCAACAGCATGAAAGGCCGAAGTCCTGCGACCTACAAGCCCGGAGTCGCCAGGTCCAGCACCATTCGAAGCGTGCCCAGCTTCGAGGGTTCCGAGTCGAGCCCAGAAAGCAAGCACAGCGGCTTCTCGAGCAGCGTCAACAGCACCGCCAGCGCCATGTCCCATTCCGAGACGAACCACCACAACCAGACACCTGTCAAGGTGAAGAGCGAATCCAGCACAGTTACCGAGACACCTTCAAGATGGAGTACAGGCGCGCCGAGGGTGGTAGAACCGCCCCCAGCACAGAACAATTCCACAATGTCAGATAGCCCCGATCCTACAGATGGTCAGTTCGACTCGACAATTGGCAAGGCAGGCCTGGGCAAGACTGGGCGTGTGATCAACAAGCTCGTCAGCGACAATCAGGCCCTAAAACGAGACCTTCAGATTGAGCGGCTGCGTGCGGACGAGGCCAAACAGGCTGCAAAACTGGTCGAGGACAAGATGGACCGCACCATCAGCGACTACGAAAGTCGGTTGCTCGAAGCCAACGTCACAAAAACCCTCCTGGCCCGAAAAGAACGCCAGGTCGAGTCACTAACGGCCACCGTGGAACTGGAGAGGAACAAGGCCGTCCACGCGCTAGAACGGGAAAAGAGCTGGAAAGATGAGATGGAAAAGACAAGGAAGGATACAACGATCCAGGTAGAAGAGGCAACGAGTTATGCCCAGTTGATGGAGGGCCGATACAACGCCATCTCGTCACACTGGCAAGATCAAGGGGACGAGGTGAAACGGGCCGTGGCCAAGATGAAGGCCGAGATTGACCAGCTCAACCAAGAGCGACGGGCAGACGACGACAAAATCCAGACTCTGAGGGACCTCTGCGACCAACAAGACGGCAACATCAAACAGCTGCGACACGAAAAGGAAGAGATTGCGCGCATGTTTGAAGAGTACAAGAAGCAACAAGAGGAGGGGCTGAGCAATATCAAGACGGACGCCAGGAAGAGAGAGGACGAGCAGGAACGTCTATTAGAGGAGTCCAGAGAGGCACTCGCCAAGTTGAAGTGGGCATTGAACGTCAAGAAGACTGTGAAAGGCGCACAATGATCTCAGCTCACGCTTGTTGGAATGTGCCAGTCCTCCCGATTCCCATCAACAAGACCTTGGTCTTGTTAGCTCGCCTCCTTTTGTCCAGAATCTCGATCACTTCACATGGACTGCGTTCAATTTCCCCCGATGCTTACAACAGCACCTCGATTTACACCTACGAACACCATGACGACCACCATTGCCTTGATACCACTCCTTGTATACTTGCATATCGATTCCTTTCTCTTCCGATAGATGGGCTGGAAATTTGCCTGCTGGATTTGACTTTGTATTTTCTACCCGTGTCTGCGAACAACTCTGGCTGGCAGGTTTAGGCGCTACACTGGCGTTGGGTGTCGAATTTTCGCTGAGTGCTACTCTGTTAGATGGTTTATTGAATCAGAAGCCACCTGTTTTTGAGGGACATGGACACGAGGGGAGATCAGGGGGAAAGGACTGGAAATTGGTGTTTTTCTTAAAAGATGATGGCGGTGAAAGGAGAGTCTCCTCGGTGTTTACAAGCGAGACGCGGAATACCCCAGCGGCTGTTGAAACATATTACCTTGTTTGGGTATGCATATGCTACGGGCGTGAAGAACTCTTCTGGTCTTTTTAATTGATGATTGGGAAGTTTTCCTGTTCTCTTCTGTTCTATTCTTTCGTCCCGTCACACTTCTTCCGCAAGATCATGGCTCTCTACCTCTTTCGAGACCAGCCTTCACGACACTCCCCACTGAGCCAGCAACAATCTTCCAGATTTACTCGATATTCACCATTAATTTAATAGGATTGGCAGTAAATTGCTGCCTGCTCAAGGTATCAGCGCCCAATAAGTTAGCGTCCGTTTGCCAGTCGCGCGCTGTTTGCCCCTGGCTGGCAGGTGCAAGTAGCCGACGGCAGAGTGCTCTTACCTCCTCTTCTAACATCACCTCAGGTTTTCACCTTGGAATCATTTCTTTTACCTTCCCACCTTTCCCTTCCATTTCCACAACATTCACCTTACTTCTGAAACCATCATACGATCATCTTCAGTGATTCAAGCACGTCGCAAGCCAGCTACCGACAAGAGAGTGGCATCCAGAACAATCTATCGACTCTCCAGAACCACCTTGTCTCTGCATCGCCTTGTCTGCTAGACATAGCCATCTTGCACCATAACATCGACTTCACTCCTTGGCTGCGAGCAACGACTAAGGCTCAGCTTTACAAATTCCTGCCGCGTCACGTCAACTTCTGTTCTATATATCCTTGTTGAGTAGTCTCGAAAACCCACATTATATCAAGTCCACGAGCAGTTCTCTGGCAGACTGAGTACCGTTCAACTAATAATTGCGTGGCCTCCCGGCGCCGCAACGAAAAGCTTCAGCCGTGGTGGGCTGATACCGAGGGCAATGCTCTCTTGGCGGCACCTTTACTACTCCATTACGGTTTGTGGTTCTGGCAGAATCTCGCCTCGCAAGAGGCCACGAAAGACTGCGCTCGCCCTAACAGACAACAGTGTTGCTCGATCTGATGATAACCTTGACATAAGCGTACGACCCTCATCCGCCTTTCTCAGTTTTCGAGGGTGAGTCTGTGTCGTGCTGACTGTTATCGAGGTATGTAGATTTGTCTCCGCCTTGACAAAACTTGGACTTACAAGCTTACTTGAGTAACTGTAACTAAGAGTACTAAGAATCTGTTCTAGTTACCTATTTGCGATATAAAAATAAGAAAAGCAGCGGGTAAGAGCCATGGCTGCATTTGTTGAGTTCTACATCTCCTGCAATCCTCCATTACTGCCTGGAGGGGTCTCATTCCTTGTTTCGGGTATAACCAAGGCCTTGGAGTCGGTGAGTGCCTATACGAGGCTGTTGGTTCCTGTACTAAATAACATCGACACAGAAGGTTGTTGAGGTCCTCTATGAGCCTGAGGTCCCGTGGTTCAAGTTTATTACGGCTGTCGAAGACCAAGCCGAGGTGACCCAATGGATGCAGACTCAGCTGGAACAGTTGCTCGAAGAAGAGACCGGACAAATTGATGAAGACCTCAACCAAGAAGATGACGCTATAGACGGGGATAGTAGAGTTCAGCCTGACGTGGAAATTGTTACTGAAACCCCGCGTCTCATCCCGTGGCCCTTATTCTACGATGAGCAACAGGATGGCTCTCTCCTCGAGTATGATGCATGGAGGTACCCAGAAGACATCAAACAGCTTTCATACAAGACAGTATGGAGAGGTTTAGAGACAGTCAACGGAATGACCATTTCTAATTACCTTGCCAAGTACGACTTCTTATGCTCTGCCTCTGACTCGGAGTTGAGCCTTAAGAAATTTGCCGAGCTTACAAGTTGTCACATGTCGCATAACCTCCAAGGGAATCTGATTTACATTGGGTCGAACACTGATGCAAAAAGTCTGGAAGCTGTGGTTCGCAAACTTGACAACCTCCTGAATCATGTGGTAAGTCCTATGGCCATCTACTCTAGTTGACTCCCCTTTAACGATATCAGGATAAACCGTTCACGAGGACATCCCACCTTATCTTCGACGAAGGATCTGGCCAATCTAGAGTGTCGTATAGGTGGCTTACACACACGGGCCTCGCACACTTGACGTATTTAGACCCATCAACACCGGATCAGGACCAAGAGTATAAGCGTGTCGCGGGCGCCGTCTCTTTGAGAGCTGTCGATACTCGCGGCCGCTCCGGTAACGACAAGCCCATGTACTATGGCGTTCCCGAGCCCGGTATGAACCCAAGAGCAGAATTTGACCCATTTGTTGGATATGTGTACCCCAACAAACGCTCTGGCACCGCATCTGCTGCCGAGAGTAAGAGATCAGCCCAGAGCACTCGGCCGCTACAGCAGAACACTGTCAAAAAGCCCGGTCATCCTTCTAAGAAATCTACTTCTACATTAGGGCAGAAACGTACCGTCACCTTGAAAGGCAACCAGAATTACGATAAAGAGCCTCGTGTTCCTGTCCCTGTTAAGCTGCCAGTCGATACCTACAAACACGACCGGGAAACTGCTGCCAAAGAGCAGCAAGGGCATCAAACTGTGAACTATCACAGCATGTCCTTCTTGAGAGAAAATAGTGAGTCTTTTCAAGGCTCCCTGTCATCAATTCCCACGCAAATGTCGGTAGAAAGGTGGATGGATGGCATCGAGGAGGATGGCACCACAGCAGACGACTTCGAGCTGATTACTCAAACAACATGCGATTTGGCACTTAACAGGGTGGCTACACCGGTGAGGACGGCACCGGCTGAACTTGAAGAAGACAACATTCTCCTTGATCTCAGGCCCGACAGCCAGGTATCACTTCACACTAGTCGTCAACAAGCGCCCAGTAACATGACAGAACAATCCCAGCTCCATGAGTTCCGAGACTTCATCTCTTTGGAATCAATGCCCTCTCCTGGAACCCCCAAGAAAAAGAGACACCAGTGTCTTTTGGATTCGGAATCACCGAATAAGGAGTTCAACGGAATGTTCGCAGTCGTGGACCATCAGACCAAGGAGGGTGCGAACCACCAGAGCGATTCGCAAAATAACCGAAAGGCGATACCTCCGGGAGAGAATTTAATGGACTACTTGGATGCTCCCATCTCCACGCCTGCACTGATGGATAGCATCACTCCAATGGCCTCTCCAGCCAATACTTTAAAAGCAGAAGATGATGATGACGTCGACGTATTCTTTGGGAAGCAGGCCGACAAACCCAAGCAAGTATTCCGAACTATGAGGCAACAAGCGGCTTCTGGGCCCAGCTGGGCCACTATCGCCTCGACGAAGAAGACGCCGGAAGTTAGAGAGGAGGCGAATCCATTTGGTCAGAATGTTCGAGCTACAGTTGTTTCTGGGTCATCCAAGTCAAGCGGCTTGAGAAAGAACAGGCCTAACGCAACGGATGACGCAGGTGTCCAGCACATCAACAAGAAAGGACCATCAAGCAAGCAAGAACTGGGCACTCAAAAAAGCAATAGAGGACTACCGGAGCCTGGTTTCTTCAACAACCGTATTCGAACAGTTCCAGGGATGGACCCAGTGCCCGCAGCATTTGCTAAGTGCGTTGAGGTTGTGGAGTGGGCCGAGAAGGAATTGCAGAACCTCTTGAGAATGCTGCAAGTTACACCTGGCAAGCTTAGCCTCGAGGCCAAATTTGGTAGGTTATGCATCAAGAATCTGGCACCGTCTCTCGTCAACATTGGCGAAGGCCCAAGCTGGTACGCATCCCAGGTTCTGGAAGATCTAAATAATGACGGCTTTGAAGACGAGCACATGGGGTTTTACACGATTCTCACCACTTCCGGAGCAGAAGCAAACCTGTTACCAAAGTTGGCAGCTTGCAAAACACCATGGATGCTCAATGAGAAGCAAGTGATGTACGAGTTTGTCTGCGTCTCCGACCGAGGCTCGGCGTCTTTTGTGGTCAAGGTGGATGCCGATACTTTCAAGTACGAATGTTTCCCAGTGATTCAAGAGATGTCTCGCCTCTATGTTCACTGTGTACAACGTGCGTGGGATGTCCAGTTTGCCATCAGCAGAACCAGCGTCGACAGTCTGCCAGAGGGTTTGGACAGTTTTGCTGCGTCGTTGGTGCGCTCACTGAGCATCTCGTAAGTAAGAGGGCTTGGACGAGGGCTTGTTTTCTCAGTCTAGCTGAAATCGTTCTGACCAGCTCGCAGGACTAAAGACACGGGACAAATTGAGATTGATGTCGACCAGGACTCCGGCCTCGGGTGGTACATTCAGGGAGTTGATATACGGCACCTTGCCAAGTATCGAGATGGAGCAAAGGGGCGCAGTTGCCTCACCATCAGCATGACGCGAGCTGTGAAGCGAATTACGACAGCGCAGAACCCAGTGAAGGCGAAGTATCGAGGCCACACGATTCTGGCGACGGTTCCTGGAAAAGGACCTCTCACTCAGTGGTTTGAGGCAAGCATCTCATCTATCCGGGTGGAAAAAGTTGTTAAGGAGAATGAGAGCTTGGAGTTTGGCGAAAAGGCTCGGTGGACTCCAGAGAAGCTCAAGGAGGATAGGGCCCTAACAGCTATCTGTGAGCCTGCCATGCGAATGGTAAGCCAGATGGATCGAGTCGGACGATCAAATCGCAATGGGCAAGGTCCTCGGACTGACAGGCAAAACTATGACACGATCAAGGATTACAGAGACCGGGACGCGAGCAAGCCATTCTGGTAGCAATGGGGAAATGGTCTTTACTGAGTTGTATCGTTATTGGAGTTGGGACACATTGAAGGGAACATTAGGGCGTCTGTGAGTGTATTCTACCATTGAGCCTTTACATGATAAGGAAGAATGTAAAATGCATGGGCTTTGTGCTTGGGAAGCGCTAGATATCTTTTAATGTTATTCTTTGAGCGAATACTATAGAAGAGTGTTGATATTGGCACGAACACAGATCTCTAGGTGAAAGAATAAATCATGCATTCGTATTAACTAGTTAGAAAGAGGCTCTCAACTAACCCAAGCCCTGACTAAAGGATATATTCACATCTAAGGGGACCCTAGATGCTAACACTAACTTCTATTCTCAAGTCTAACTTATATCTTAGCAGTTAAAGTTAGAAGCTATTGTAATATTAGTAGTAATTCTATTAGGCATCTACTTTGATCTTCTTCCTACTTTAGAGCTTCTTTCTAATCAGCTGATGGCTTATTTCTCTACCTCGTTAGAGATCTGTGTTTGTGCTAATATCAATACTCTTATAGAATGATTGTCCACGTCGAATAGACTTATCATCGTAGGCATGACCTACCTGCTCTTTACTTCTCACCGTTCTCGCCTTGTGTAGCAGCCTCGTAAGAAAAAGAGAGATATAGAAGTACGTCGCAGGATATTGTTGACCGGCAGTAAATAGTTAGTCTGGACGGTAAGAACAATTGAGAAGCTTCGCACGGGGCCTTTGGTATGAGTGAGTGTGCGACTCTTGACGCCTCATGATCTCAAAGGCCGGCCGCCGACCGGCACAGGTTCCGCTCCTTGCTCCACCCCGTCACGGCCGTTCGGTCCCGTGCTGGGGTCTCCGCCACCGCCGCCAGGAAGTAACTTAAGTGCTTTCCTGGCCGAGGGGAGATCTTGGAGGCTGAAACTGCGTGAAGGGCGAGAGATCCTGGTGATGCGCCACTGACGAGACGAGGCTTGGCCTCCCGGAGCCGAGGGCCAAGCGCCTCCGCTGGGACCGCTTCGGGTCACCCTACGTCCAAGGCCGGTGGTGATGGTCAGTAATCCTCGTTATTCTATGAGAACTTACTCTGTCGAGTCTCAAAAGAGGAGCACTATACTGTCAACTCTGGCGTGGCCCAGCTAAAGTGCCAGACCGCCTTGCCTTGCACGGGCGTGCTCATATTATCTGGCCGAGCAGATTTGATCGGCATTGCCCGAGGTCCACTATGCCTCTATGAAATACTCTCGGTCACGGCCTATTCGTATATAACAAAGCTCGTAGTAGTATATGTGTGGTCAGTGGTAATAGTATCGAGCTGTATAGCCAAGCCGTATGACAGCTCAGCAACCACTCTACTTGGCTACAATATGTCCAGCGACTCCAATCTAAGCTCTATGAACCCAGATATTGCTTCATCTCGATAACATCTTACCGTATATAAGCCTCAGCCTGGACAGCCGTTGGTGAGAATGCCGCCGCCGCACTATAGTATTGCTGCTAGAGCGTTCACACGAGCTCCAAGCGTATCGTCGCTAGGTGATCAAGTTAAACGCGTGAGCGATGGTAGTAGCTTATCCAATGACAAAAAGGCAAAGATTCCATCAGAGGCCTGATAAAATGGTCAATATAAAAGAAATTGGGGGCTTGAAATTCAAAGGCACGAGAGGAGCCAAAGGAGCGTCAGTTGGGTATCAATGCAATTTCTTTCGATGAACTCTTCCTTCCCCAACATAATGGCACTATTTCTCCAACGCCTCTATAAAACCTCTTTGTCCTAAAAGAAAATAGCCTCTAGCCTTGGAAGGCTACGCGTCAAACTCGATATGAATGAGGCTCGCTTCGCAGGGAACCTGCCATGTGAAGCGATTAGTTAGCCAGTACATAATCCCCGCCCGCACTCAATGCCACAATCTCTCAAAGATCCCATCGATCGTCTCTCCCCCTTCCTCGGTCTTGTCAATCATCCAGTCGATAGATCAGACGAATGATTGTCCAGCACCAGTTCGCCGTTGAACAAATCCTCTTGATGTCGCGGAGCCAGTCGAGGTACAGGTTCACCGTCTCAGTAGCTTCCACGTCGAAACGCTGTCCGCAAAGTGATGACCGAACACGGAGCAGCATAGGGTGCTGCTGCGACAAATGTAGCAAGATCAGGATACCGAAAAGGTTCTGGGACCAGAAGAAGGGGATTGGTATGAGCCGCTTGTTGGTGCACGGCGGCGACATAGCAATGGGCCACTTGAGCGACGCCTTGAGGCACTCGGCAGCGCCCTCGGCGTCTTCTCGAGTTAGGCTCTCAGGGTGATGTAAAGCCTTGAAGACGCAAGGCCGATGGACGAGATACTTGTTATAGTAATATCGGGTTCGGAGCATGGCAACCTGGATATCGGCCGCATACGGGTAGTTCGTAGGTGGGGAGTCGAGATCCGACGTAAACATATAGCTGCCATGTATGGATTGGCCAGCATAAACAGCGCCAAAAGCATCGTGCAATGCGCTCGAGAAGGCCGCAGGTTGACTGTCCTGCCATCGGAGATGAGCTGGTAGCATACCTCGCCACTGTTCGAGTTGTGCGCCAAGCTGCTTCATTATCGAAGGGTTACTTTTGTTAAGTGAACCAGCCAAGGAATCAAAACCTGGAAAGGGAAAGGATGAATTTGTCCCAAAGGCTACTACATATTAGCATGGCCATATACAGCCGCCGCCGCCAAGGCTTGCTCGGAGTCGAAGAAGCTATAACTAACCCTTGCTGAGCGTGGAATGGGAACTAGCAGAGAGCCTTCGCAGCACGATTTGGGAAGCAAAGTGCTCATGAAAATGCGTCGTTTGATCACCAATGTAGTCATCGTCGACCATGGGACCGCCGAAATCCGGAAGGCCAACTGCTTCTTCAAGCTTATCCAACCCTGTCAGAGGGAGGCCAAATTCCATATGAAAGCAGCTATTGTCACCGTAAGCGCGGGACTCGAAGACACATTGATGATAGTTACGTTTCCATGATTGAGCAATGCCAGAAAATCCTCTTGATCACATCCGCTCGAGGACCGTGGAGCTCGTTTGGCTTACTATGCTTCATGTTAGTCAACCTCAAACATGGTCATTTTGAAGCGGAAATCCTGACCTCGTTATGAGCGCTTGACAAGCTAATGATGCGTATACAGTCATTCGCCAGCACTCCTATTTGGTAACTTAGCGAAAGCTCATCCAGGTTGAGAGGAGTCATAGCTCCTTACCAATGCTTGCCCGCAGCTTTGGTTGTACAGAGCCGCCAGCGCGAACATCTGAACATTCTCCAGGCTGACCTCACTGAGCGCAAATCCCATCCTCTTTCGTGCTTCGTTGAAATATGCTAAGCCCGGCGGCCGATCGATGGTCCCTCCTTTGATCCCAGATGGTCGCTGTTTGTACGCAGAGATAGGCACCTCAGAGGTTGTGAGCGCGACCTCTCCCAGTGCGAATACAAGTAGCACAAGCGACGAGATGGCTCCCTCCTGGAACCCATTGTTGAGGATGGAGTTGAGTGTGTTGGAGTTGAACCATTGTCGGTCCATGATGGGATGAAGAAAGTTTACGGTATCGAAGTAGCCTTTGCTGAGCCGCTGCATCGTTTCCCAATCGACGCTCGGATGGCTGAGGCCGAGGGCTGCTTGAGAGCCCGAGAGCTGCAAAGGCACCTGCAGAGTATTATTGCTCGAAAGGCCGACTTGCTGAAGGCCATCAGACGGTAGCGTAACGGCAGAATCACGAAGGCCCCTCGAAAGCGGAGAGCTATCATCCATTGGCGACACTGGTTTTTGGCCGAGGTTCTCGAACATCTGGCGCATAATGGGCCATTCTAGTACTTTGGATGCTGAAGAGTCGTAGTGATAACCCCCTGTTTGATGGACGGCCGTCGGGCTAGTTGAAGGGATAGATTGCCCCGGAAGAGACTCTTGGGCTTCGCTGTCCGCCAGGAGCGGCGTGCTCGCGGAATAGACGGTCGCCGACTGCGAAGCATTGAAAAGAGGAGGGGTTGTGTTCTCCCACAGGCTCAAATTATCGATCTTGCTTTCAACATTTTTAAGTCGATCCAGGATCTCAACCAGAGTTTTGTCTTTCCTACAGCGAACAGTTAGCATAGTTTAAAAAGCCGGCTGATCAGTGGTCGAGGAGCGACGTGGGCAATGACCATGCTCTGCTCCGATGCCGCCCCTGTCAGACATATTTTCTTGGTCGGCGCAACATACTTTGTAGGTTGAGGTTCTCGGTATCGGCACTCAAGCTTAAATCTCTGACACGTACCGCATTTGGGCCTTCTTTCATCACATCTTTGCTTTCGGTTACGGCACGTCTCACAAGCCTAGACATGTGTCAGCGGTGTAGCTCAATGAAGGCGTATAATTTGCTTTCAGGTAGCAGCATGGCCTCGGAAGGTGAGCGAGAGAAAGGGTAAAGGCCACGGCGGTTGTCTGGGACAGGGGAGCCTGGACCGTGAAGCAGGGCCGCCTAACAGAAGACAAGAGTAGAATTGATATAAGAGACCAGAAGCAGAGGATGAGAGGCGAGTTCAGCATACCTGGGCAGCAATAGCACCGCGTTCTTTACGATTCGCTGCCGACCCAGGCGCGGGAGAGACGGTGCTAGATGAGGGTGGCTCTGGATCCATATTGGGGAGGACAACTTCAGGCCGTACGCTCACATGCGAATGTAACCGGAAGAAACTGGGGGAAACAGCAGCTCTAAAAAGCCCCTTTAGGATAAATGCAATTCCTTGGTATAATTGGTAGGCTCCATCGGGCAAAGCTGCCCGAGGCGAAGGTCGGTTGAGTGTTGAGTTAGGATAGGATAGTCTTGGCCAGGAGGCGACGAGGTAGGTGCGTCGCTTTCTTAAGCGGCCAGTCGAGGGTGGGAAGTAAAATAAGGTAAGGAGGGGCGGGAAGACAGACGAATACACACACAAGGGAGCTGAGGCGGGCGCTCAGTGGGAGAAAGACGGGGGAGGGGTTCAAGAGGAAAAGGACGGGCTGTACTCCGTAGAAGTTGGTGAGATATCGGATGGAAGTGTGCTTGCTCGAGGGGGGTGGGTAGGCAGGGTAGCAGCCGGCAGCAGCAGCAAGAATCTGAACAACTGGAGAGGCCTTGCTTTGGTATTGGCATCCGTCAAGACATCTTGGGGAGAGAGTTTTTCGGCGCGCGGAGAGAAGCGTGGGCACCCGGAAAAGATTCGCAAATGGGACTGGCAGAATGTGAACTGAACTCGACCGGAGCCAAGTCCGACTCCGACGAGAGACGAGGGGAGAAGAATACAAGACTTGACAGCTTTCGAGACTCCTCAACTCTGAGACTGAGGAGGAGAGGAGCGGTTGACAACTCGTCGGTAACATACGGTGTACTGTACAGCTAAAAGGGTTCGTTCAAGCAGCACCAGGTGGTGGGAGGAATCAGATTGTCACTGGCCTTCCTTGCCTTTGGTGAGAGCGGCCGATGCGCCGTACTGTACACCCCGGCGCGCCGCACCGCACGGCTAACTGTACATACCGCACCGTGTCGTGAGCTCAGCCCTTCGCCTTCGCCTCCGCCTCCAAGAGCTTGGACTTCCCGAAGAGGACATCGTCACTGACGACCCTGAGGTAGCATCGGCGCCGCTGGACGTCATTGTCGGATCTCAACACGGGCCGGGGGGCAATCGAGGGTCCCCCTTCCGGCCGGCCTTTCGGTTCCTCTCGTGACAGCTCCAGATCCACTCACACCCGATCGATACGCGCGCACACACACCAAACGTCTAAATCGGCCAAACAAGCAATAGAAGGCCGTTGGAAGAAGTTATTCCCACATGCACAGTCCCTCTGGCGTCACGCCCGTCGTTGCCACTGCCGGGGTACTCGCTCCGTGCGTGATCGTCGACACCACAGGCACACGCACCAACCGGCCGGAGCGTAGAGGGCCGTTGTGCTGGGAGGCATCTTGTGCTTGAGCCTCTCGCTGCGAGTGCAAGCCCACATGGTTAGCGCGCCAACTCGGCTTACTCAACGATGGAGCATCTGGTCGGTGCTGGGGACTGCTTGAAACACCCAGATACCCCCCACTCGTGTGTGCATAACAGCACATAGACCCCCACATTCGCATCTGACCTCCTATGTATGGATATTCCCCAAATCCGATGTTGTGGCGGCTCCCTCAGCTGTCGAATGGGCTTCGTGGGCCTGCCTGCGGCTTGATCGAAGGGTGGCCGGCTGTAACTGCATATCATCAGATTCATCAGATCAGCCTGCGATTTGTCTTTTGGAATAAGGCTGAGTTCAGCCTGTGCCCCAATTCGGACATGATTGACAGGCTCTTGTCTGCTGAAAGGAAAGAAAAAGGAACAAACGGTCCCAGAAGCAGAACCACCAGCCGGATTTTCCGCCAACCAACCTGTGTTATAGAAGGTGAATTGTCATCTTTCACGCTCACCTCAGCTTAGCAAGGTTTCTTAGGGCGCCACTGTTGATAGCGTTATGGTTTGTCTGTCGTTTGCGATTCCCAGAGAGCTTTTGAGGGATGGCGGCTGCAATGAGGAGCCGCCTTGGCCTAAGATGGATCCCTGGAGTCGTGGATGATCCAATCCTTGTGAGACACTCATCAGCTCTTCTGCGAGCAAGCCAGCGTGTAGGAGCCAATAGCATACCACGGAGGTGCTTCCGGGGTGTGGCGGCGAATGCCAGTGGCTGAACAAGTCTCCGAAACTAAAACGTTCATCGGTGGAGTTCGAGGTTCGTCAGGTTCGCCTGGGTCCATTGAGAAAGAAGAGCATGTAAAAAAAGGGAGCAGCAGAGAAATTCATGCGTTCGTCATGATATCGAAACCACCATGATTAGTTACACAGTACTCAATACTCATTATTCGAACGGCTCGACGGACTGAAACATTGACTTGTGTCTGGTGAGAAGGAGACAAGAGAAAAAGCTGGGCCTCCTGCCCTGCCTAGGCTTCGTCTTACAGTAGTCCCCCCCTGCCATAGCCAACCACGGCCAATGGACCCTGAACTTAACTTACAATGTAGTACAACAAGGGCAGGTGGTCCCCAGCTCCTGTACCTTAATAAGTCCCTTACATGATGGTTGCCGAGGCTCTTGCCTACTGGCTCTCCATGGGAGGCATACTAACGTTACGGGGTAGTACACAGTACTTGGCAGGTCGTCACTGCCTGTTGATTAGAGCCGTGATCAAAAAGACTTACCCGAGGCAGGTTATAATGATAATCAAAGTCTAACCGATAAGGGAAGAGGGAAGATGACGTACAGTACAGCACAGCACAGTATCGATCATCAATCTCGTTTCTGCTCTTTTGTTTACAGTGCGATATTACATTTGATGAACAAAATCCTATAATTAGTCGAACAAGTCATGGATGGGACCACGTGAACCGTCGAGACGGGAACCATTGATCGACAATTTGCGCCTCTTAGGGATGTGGGTGAAACCCGATCCCCCGCCACGATTAAGTACCACCTGTGGCGAGTGTTTCACTCATGCTTAACTACTTCTGGAAGCACTCTAGGCACTTCCACGGCACGGAAGAGGAGGCTCCACGCCTAAGCCCCATCTATCTCCACCATCCTTTACACCATTCTACGGAGTACAGTACTGTAGAAGAGGAGCGGCTCATGTTATCAACAATTCCGTACTCTGTATTCCGTACCCAAGAGAAGAGACCAAGAAGGTCACTCCCTATTCACCTTGTCGGATCCGCACTAGCTGTTGTGCGATTACTATCGCCGCGAGCTCTACCGGCCCCCGAGACCGATAGAAGCCCGTTTCATCTCCCACCTCGTCAAGATGCCTATGGGAATCCTCGAGGCCAAGGGCATCGAGCATGTTCCCGGTAAGTGGACACCTGATGGACACCACCTTTCTCTCCATCTGTGGAACTTGGACGTCCAAGACACCGGGCAATTTGCGGTCCAAAGACTGACCCAAGCTGGGCGATGTTCAGGCACGACACGGTACTTTGACGATCCATCGCAACCTCAAACTGCTGGCGACCATCACGGCAACCTCAAATGTGACAGCAGCGGAAAACAATCAATAATTCTTGTATGCGCTTCCTGTTTCGGTGACTCCCTCAGTAGCTACGCGCGCTGACGCGAACCCCAGATTCCTCAACCATCCGATGATCCGAACGATCCGCTAAACTGGCCCCTATGGCGACGCGACCTCATCACCTTTCTTCTTTGCTTCGCCGGCATCCTCGCTACCGCGCTCGGCCCTATCCTCGCCGCTAATACCATTACCATCTCTCTCGAGTTCTCCAAAGACTTCACCAAGGTTGCTCTGCTGACAGGATACTTTCTACTTGGCTGCGGTGCGGGCGCCATCTTCTTCGTCCCGTCAGGCCGCATCTGGGGAAAGCGACACCTCTTTCTTATCGGAATCTGCATTCTCATTGCTTCAAGTGCTTGGGCTGCATCGGTTGGCACCAACTATGGCAGTTTCATCGGAGCCAGGATTGTCCAGGGCGTCGGGTGCGCCCCCTTCGAGAGTTTACTCAACGCTGCTGTTGGTGACCTTTACTTTGTCCACCAGCGAGGTGTGCGCATGGCTTTCACCAATTTAGCTGTTTTTGGCGGCTCCTTTTTTACCCCTATTGTGGTCGGCAAGATAACGGACACGTTAGGATGGAGTTGGACATTCTACTTTGTCTCCATCTTCCTAGCCTTGACCTTGCCAGTCATCTTCTTATTCTGCCCTGAAACGGCATACCGTCGACCAGCAAATCTAAACACCGATACGACGGCTGAGGTTGAGAGTGGCCCATGGGCGACTGGTAGTGATAAACCAGAAGTCTTGTCAGGGGAGCCGCAGTCTGGCTCGCCATCTTGTAGCGGCACCGACAAATCCCACGCCGGTTTTACGCTCTTTCCCAGTTCCGGAGCCCTTCAGCCTTTTGGCGATGCTAGTACTCCCAAGAAGAGTTTCTTGCAGTCAATCTCATTATTTGATGGGCGAAAAACAGATGAGCGATACTGGGTTCTTCTGCTACGGCCTCTACCTCTATTGACTCATCCAGCCTTTATCTGGGCCTGCCTCATCCAGGGAACCATGATCGGCTGGACGGTATTCATCGGCGTGATTGTGGCTGCTCTATTCATTGGGCCTCCGTACTACTGGGGCGAAGTCATGGCGGGATACACCTACACAGGTGCTTTTATTGGTGCCCTTGCTGGCTTTGTTCTAGCGGGTCTGCTTGCTGATACAAGCGTCAAGTATCTGACCAAACTCAACAAAGGAATCTATGAGCCCGAGTTTCGCATTCTTCTCGTGATCCCCATGATGATCATTGGGGGTATTGGGCTGTACGGCTTTGGCCTGACGGCTGGCGAGGTCTTCCAGGGGAAGTATACGTACCACGTGCCCTTGGTGTTCTTCGGCTTCGAAGTTGCGGGAATGGTGATTGGGGCTGTGGCCAGTTCTTTGTACATCGTCGATGCCTATCGTACGTCTGCCGTCACGTTTGAGTTATTGCGCATTGCTAACGTGTTTGTTTAGGTGACTTGACTGTTGAGGGATTCACCATCACGATCATCTTTAAAAACTTCTTTAGCTTCATCTTAACGTTCTTTGCCTATGATTGGATCAAAGACGGCGGGATTGAACAGACAATGGTGTCGATCGCCTCTATTCAGGTCGTGGTTTGTCTCCTCAGCATCCCTATGTGTAAGCTGTCCGACTCCCTTTGTGCCAAATGGATACTGACCGTTCGCAAGATATTTATGGCAAGCGAGTTCGAGCTTTCTATCATCGTCACGACCTGCTTGCTATAACCGGGCTTAGGTAAAAGCCATGGCTACCAGCTTCACACGGCTTTTGATGAGTCGTTTTCAATGCGTTGTCAGCGTTCTTATGGTAACCGGCTCATGCGGCGCCTGTTTGGGCCGGCATTGATCTAGATGATTTAGTTATAACAATGTTCAACTTGACGAACCCATATCTTGGCCCGTTGCTCGGGGCATCAATATTAACAGACCGGAACAGTCCGGTGCTTCCAAGAGCTTAATCTATGTCTTTTTCTGTTTCGATATCTGGCTCGTTCACTTTCATAGTATCTTAGATTAATCATCACGTCATTCCTCACATCATCTCATCTGATGTGAAATCCTGGGTCCTTGCTTTTTCTTCAATCCTCATGCCTTGACACCACCGTTGACTGGGCCACCAGCGGCGAGGGTCGACTTCTTGACGAGGCGCAGACCGCCAAATAAAATAACCGCAGCCTGGATGCCCAGAATCACAACCAAGGTGACAAGAGCACCAATTACGCCAGCAACTGGCTTCGAGACGCCATTGCCTGAGCCACCGCTGGAGTCAAGGGAAGCAGAGGAGTCGTCGTCGTCGTCGTCGTCGTCATCGGAGCTGTCGGGACCAGCACAGGTGCCATCAGTGTTTCCGCAGAGCTTACACCAGTGGTTGGTATCCTCAATGGCAAACTCGGACATGCCAGACTTGAATTCCTTCCAGGACAGAATAGTCTCCTTCTCGCCGAACAGAGGGAACAGCTCGGGGGTGTTCTCGCTAGCAGTACCGTTGGCGAAGTAGAAGCGCACGCTAACATCATCGACGGTGGGGTTGGTAGCGTTGGTGACGAGCTCGAACACCATGGAAGAGGCGTAGTCGCAGACGCCCATGAAGTCCGAGTCGGCCCTGTCGAGGCCCGCGAGGCCGAAGAAGGCCATGAAGGTACCGTAGGCGCCGAACTGGATGTTCATCTTGGGGTGGCCAGACTTGCCCTCGGCGATGGGCTCCAGTGCCTCGAGGATCTGACCGGCGAGGACGGAACCGGCAATGGCGCGGACGGGTGCGCTGCTGTTGTATGCGAGGTTCCATTCGTGGATCGAGGCCAAGCTGTAGAGCTTCTCGAGAGTAAGCTCGTCGAGGAGCCTCTCAGAAGGGATTGAGGAGTTGTGAATGCGGGCGACGTTGATGAGGTCAAAGACTTGAGCATGTAAGCAGGCAGTCCCAAGACAGCTTTCAAGATGTCTAACTTACTGGTGTATGCGTTCTTGAAGTTGGTCTCGTCTGTTCCAAAAGTATGTTTAATCACAGGAAGGAGATTCTGATAGAAGTCTTTGGAGTCCTCGTACGTCTGGGTATACTCGGGAGAGGAAAAGTAGTCGTTTGAGCTGACCTCGGCATTGCTGCAGCCGCTGTTGCCCTGCAGCCAGGCACTGTTCTCCGAGTCCTTGGCACTAGCGGCGCTTTCAATCGAGTTCACAGGGATATACTGGTATCCGCCGAGAGGCGCCTCGACGCGAGAGCCGTTGCCGAGCGTCTCGGCCTGCTTGGTCGGCGGGTACAGGCCCTGGAGGAAGACCAGAGCCGAGTTCTGGAGAACGGCGTCCACGGGAGCAGTAACGGCGAGCTGTGAAAGAACGGCCGTGTCGGCACCGAGGCCGGAGACGCGGTGCGGCGCATCATCCTTGACGAAGTGATCGCGATACCAGACGCCCGATGAGTGGACCTGGTCGGCGCCCAGGGCGGTGAAATTGACGGGCTTCCAGGCCTTGGCGGTGCGGTCACCGTGACGGTGGAAGATGTAGAGGCCAAGCACATCCTCGGCCGCGGCGAGGGAGGGGAGTGAGAGGAGGAGGGGAAGAAGATTGGCGTGCATTGTGACTGTGGTGAAGCCTCACACGCCGAGTTGCAGCAATACAAGACTGTACTAGACCAGCAGCGGACAGATCAAGAAAGGGAGAGACTAAGAAGAGAGACGGGATCAAAGCGAGGTAAATATAACCTCACCTTCAGCCTTATCTTTCCCCTCCCCGCGCTCGGCTTGAGCGTGCCGTGCTGCAAGGTTGTCTCATGGATCGTCTCCACGACTATGCTCCCAGATAGGGAATCCGACTAACACCACGATAAACCCACCAGGTCGTTCGATTTCATCCGGACGAGATATTAGAGGGCGTGTGGGCTGATTGGAGGATCCAAACTTCATTCTTCACATATACGGTCAGGCCTTGGTACTCTTGTGTGCACTTTTGATATCCGTTACGGCCGTCGGTATCACCGTGACGGAACGTCGGCCGGCTCGCGGCTCGAATAGAAGCCGGTTTATCGCCGGGGGCCTCGGAGAACTTGGAGGCTTTTTCGGTTGGTAGGCTCCGGGTACTTCATCGATACTTGTTGCACCAGCAATTGAACTCGATTTCATTGATATGATAATCGTTGCTATATGTACTGGATACCGGTTTCTCTTGTCATTCTTTCTTCGAATGTATGTAGCAAAGGACCAAATGGCTCAACTCATCTTTCCCCCTGCGTGTGTCTTCTCAGATTACAGTACAACCTTTCTACCTCTAGCCCTTTATAGATATATACATATAGCCCATTCGACAATACTCTATTCCCTGTTTCAACCCCCTCACAACTTCGCCTTGGCCTCCTTTCGTGGATCCCGCAACTTCTGCGAAAATTGACCCTTCAGCAGGTAGTCCGGATATTCCATGTCGGCATCGGTTCCGACGGTGATGGCCCCCTGACGCCTCCACGCTGCACCGTCCACGGCCAGAACCTGTCCGTTAACATAGCTCCCGGCTTCGCTGAACAGAAACACCGTCGCGTCCGCGATATCCCGTACCGTGCCTAGGCGACCCGACGGGATCCCCTTGACGTACTTGCTCCTCTCTGCCTCCTCCGCGCTGCCCAGCCGTGCCAAGCCTTCGGTGCCTTCGATACCTCCTGGCGCAACTACGTTGCTCGTCACCCCGCGGGGCCCATACTCAAGAGCGACAGACGCCATGAGGGAGTCGATGGATGCCTTGGCCGCCGAGACATGTGCCTGCATCGGCATGCCCGTGTAGTGGAATGTTGCCGAGACGTAGATGATACGCGGTGCCGAACTGCGGAGTAGATGAGGCATTGTTGCCTTGACCGTGTTGAAAGTACCCAGGACGTCAATATCCATGACTGACTTGAACGCGTTGGAGCTTAATCCCTCTATCGGTGCGACGAAGTTTCCTGCCGCGCCAGCACTATGGTTATCTATCAGCAACGCAGCATTACAAGCCTGGTTCCCAGACAAGACTTACATGACAAAGTCGATGCCTCCGAGCTCACTTTTGCATCGTTCTGCGGCAGCTTGTAAGCTCTCGATCTAGGCAGCGAACGCGGCGTCAGTAAGTGCGCAACTTGGAACTCTTGGATCAACAGATACCATCGTCTTACCTTGCGCACGTCACAACCTCCGATGCCAATGACTTTTGCGCCTGGTCTCACGGCCGCAATGTCTTTGGCGACTGTCTCTGTCTTTTCGACGCTCCTCCCGATGATGCATGCATTTGCCCCCAGGCGAACCAACGCTCGCGTCTGCATGCTGCAAATGCTTCCTGCACCACCCGTCACGAATACAACGCGACCGTCTGTATTTAAATGCTGTTAGCAATGCGACACACTCTGTCTGGGCGACGCGCGCAGGTGACTGACCAAAGATGCCATCCTTCCAAACCGGGCTAAGGTACTTTGACTCGGGGACGGTCATTGTTGTTTCCCACGCAGGTCTATCACAGGTCTATGTTATGTCTAGCCGGGAGCCTCTAGGTATGACGCGAAACAATGATGTCGAAATAAGGCACGGCGCAATTGTTCATGTGGATGGATGAGAAGGAGAGATGCCGAGTTTACCACGTAAGCGGAGCCGTGACGAGCCTCGGCACGGAGTGGATCTGAAATGGAAGGAGAATCTGGGGTCGATACCCACTCACTCTTGCGCCGTGCACGTCTCGGCCGAGTCTACCGAGGGCTGGGTCGACACTGACTAAGCATGAAGCAGACGGGCTAATACTCAGTATGGAGTAGATACTACGTAGATGCAAACTACTATGTAGCCAAGGTATTTCCGGTCGAGTGAAGGTGTTGAGTAACTTGGCTGTCGAGTGTTGTCGACTCAGGCCACCATATCCTCACACGCTGGGCTGGAAGGATCAGCAACGGTTGCTGGCCTCTTCAGTTTACAGAAGTCGGGTAAGGAAACCAGTGTTCATGTAGGTACTCCATACGTACATCATCTAGGGCCCGCGTTTTCTATGTAATGACTGTTTCATGTCTACAGTATGTACAGCATATTGCGCCCCCACTACTTTTGTGTACGGAGTCCAAGCACAGTTGGGGGTCTCCAAGAGCCAAGGTGAGCGCAATGTAACACAAAAAAGGTCGAGATGAGCCTAAATGACAAGTCAACTCACTCCTGGAACTTGCTCTGCTAATCATCAACGTCGTAGCTTATGCTGAGGCGGTCAAAGCGGCACGGCACGACTTTTCCTTCTGCTAGTTAAGGTCTAAACGCCCTAAGACGTCAGTCCCCTTGTGACAAGGATACTCCATACATATATGTACGTACATCCATCGGATACCATAGATCTAGAGTCGGTCAGTTCTGTGCCCAGAAAGCCTCGTCTTGTTATTCGCCCCCGAAATGTGTCAGCGTGGTCGCCTCGTTACCAACGGCCCATTCTCAGCCTCCCGCGGACCATCCTCGGCGCGCCTCCCCGCAGTCTGAAACTTATACCCGGCCATGCCCGGCTGATATTTGCCTATTTCACGCCAGTTTTCTCCCGTCTTTGTCGTTTGCGTCCTTCTCGGCCAATGCGAGTGGGGAAGGCTTGTCTAGCGAGCTGTCAGAGCTGCAAAGGGTGGGAGG
>JADDON010000639.1:0-31963 GCA_017140175.1 Fusarium staphyleae | reverse complement strand
CTCCCCTCTCACAACCTCACAACCTCACCCTCGTCCTCCTCCACGGCCGCAACTCCAGCGCCGACAAGTTCCACGGCCCCTTACTCTCAACCCCCCTGCGCCAATCTCTCCCCCATGCCCGTCTTGTCTTTCCCACCGCCGCCTTTGGCCGCGCGACCAAGTACCGCCGCTCCCGCATCCGCCAGTGGTACGAGGGCACCGGCGACTGGGAGCCCGGGGCGCGCGGCGAGATGCGGCCCGGCGTGGAGCACATCCACGGTCTTCTGAGGCGCGAGGCCGAGATGCTCGGCGGGGATGCAGGGAGGGTTGTGCTCGTGGGGTTTAGCCAGGGTGGTGCTATGGCGCTGCTCAGTTGGCTGCTCTGGGGCGGAGGCGGGTTGGGTGCTGTCGTGGTCATGAGCGGCTTCATGCCCTTGGCCGAGAGCCTGATGGATGTATTGGATGAAGACGATGAAGAGGAGGATGAAGATTTGTTTGAGAGAGGTGATGAGCAAGAAACGAGAACGCCGCTACAACGGGCCATCGATGAGCTTCGCAATGAAGCTGAACTTGACCCTGTGCTACCAGAGACTTCATTCCCTTTCGTGTCAACCCCTGTTTTCATGGGCCATGGACAAGAGGATCAACAGGTTGAATGCAGCCATGGTCGACGAGCAGCTGCGCTTCTGGACAAGATGGGCGTGTCGGTCCAGTTCAACACCTACTCTGGCTTGGACCACTGGTATAATCCTGAGATGCTAAGCGACATAGTCCAGTTTCTAGAGACGCATGTAGGGTCAAGAACGCAAAATGAGTAGCTCAAGGCTGTATTAGAAGACAACCACTCGAGGCTTCTTAGCCATATACAGCACGTCGAGAACGCGGCATCCTTTGGTTCATAACATCATGATATTCTCCTTTTGGGAGCCATTCTAGATACTTCACAAACCGATCTTTTCCAGTCAGCGATTTTCCATCTGCTACACTCAAATCTTTTCACCCTCAAGAATAATCTTGGCCTCGTCCGACGTCCACCAACTCACACCCTTCTCACCGGGGTAAGCAAACCGATCCATGCTCTCAGCCTTCATCTCAACACTGTATCCGGGCTCGGTGGGAGTGGTGTAATGTCCATCCTTGATCACCGACGGGTGCAAAAAGTGCTCGTGCAAGTGGTCAACGTACTCGAGCACCGACAGCTTGCCCGAGACGACGACGTAGTCGATCGTGCTCAGGTGCTGCGTGTATTCGGGGAGACCGACACCGCCCGAGTGCGGCACGACGGGCACCTTGAACTTCTTGGCCATGAGGAGCACGGCCAGCACCTCGTTGACACCGCCCATGCGGCAGGCGTCGATCTGACATACGTCGATGGCGCCCGTCTGCAGTAGCTGCTTGAAGATGACACGGTTCTGGCACATCTCACCCGTGGCGACGCCAATGCCGTAGGGCTTGAGGGCGTCTCGCACCGCCTTGTGGCCCAGGATGTCGTCGGGTGACGTGGGCTCCTCGATGAACCATGGCTTGAACTCGGCGAGCTGCTTCATGTACTCGATGGCTTCAGGAACGGACCACACCTGGTTGGCATCCGTCATGAGCACATTGCCCTTGTCGTAACCAAGGACCTCGCGAGCAATGCCCAGGCGCTTGCGGTCGCGCTCAATGTCACCACCAACCTTGACCTTGAAGTGTCGGTACCCGGCGTTGAGAGTCTCTTGAAGAAGGCCCTTCATCTTATCCTCTCCGTAGCCGAGCCAGCCCGCACTGGTCGTGTATGCCGGCACAGCGCGGTTGTCCAGCGCCTCTTGCAGACGCTGGGGCTTGGTTGACTCTGTCTCCCTGAGCAGCTCGACGGCCTCCTCGGGGGTGATGGCATCGGTGATGTAGCGGAAGTCGATGCATCGCACAAACTCCTCGGGGCTCATGTCGGCCACGATGCGCCAGACGGGCTTGTCGAGGGTCTTGGCCCACAGGTCCCAGACGGCGTTGACAACGGCACCTAGAGCGAGGTGGATGACGCCCTTTTCTGGGCCGATCCATCGAAGCTGGCTGTCATTGACGAGATGTCGCCACGTCTGGCCCCAATTTGCGACGAGCGAGGAGAGAGTCTTGCCGCGGAGGCGCTCAGCAACGTGGTTGATGGCTGCGCAGACGATGTCGTTTCCGCGGCCGATGGTAAACGTCTACGGATGAACGTTAGTCGAGTCTATGTCATAGGGTCACATAGTTAAGTACTGACCATACCGTGGCCGGTGTATTTGGAGTCGGTCTCGAGAATGCAGTAGGCGGAAGAGTAGTTGCCGGCGGCGTTCATGGCGTCGGAGCCAGTTCCGTCGAGGGAGGTCGGGAACCGGACATCGCGAGTCTTCCAGCCAGTAATGGTGATTTCAGACATGGTTGCGTTTATATGGGCTATCGATTGATCTGAAGAGGCGAGAGTTGAGCTCACGGAGAGAGCATGAAAGTGAGGGTCGAGTTGGGATGAGCTCGAAGTGCGGGGGAGGGGTCAACCGCAGCTAAAACTATGGTTAGTGTGTAAGTTAAGCGGTTGCAGTGATGTTTAGTTATGATGAACCAGATATGGATGGCAATGAGCCTGGAGAAGAGGGTAGAGGGAACAAGTATACAGTATATTAAACTAGACCCGAGTTTCTATGGAGGCTGGGCATGTTGCACTTTATATTCTCTTGTCCGTTTCCCCAGAGCTCATGAGACGAGGCGCATCGTGAATATGTGGAGAGGAGAAGAGTCGAGATGCCATGACGGGGTGTTTTTCAGCTGCTGATTGACGGATAAACCAGCTCCACCTATTCAGCCCCCATCGGATCGGACGAACTGCTAAGATTAGTCTGTCATGAGTTACAGTAAGATAGATATGGGACGGTTAACGGCACGCTGCTCGCTGTTCGGGGTGTAGATGCGCCTCAAGTTTGGAGGAGCGGCACCGAGATGCCGGAGTTGGGGGTGCGCCTTGGGGGATGTTGATAGTGTGGTAGCAGGAGAGCGCATTGTTCAGTGAGTATCACTAGGAATCTGCAGTACCTCGGGATAGTCTCAAAGCAGCAGATGGGAACCCCCGCAAGTCTCCCGCCGCCCCCGCGCATAAGAGGCTGTCCCCAATTCCGCCCGCGATGTGATCCTTTTCCGCAATCGGAGATTCAGACTCAGTCCAAGGCGAGCTCTGTTTTGAGATCACATGTAGAATCCGAAGCCTGTGCTTGTGCCGTCGCTTTTCCGATCCGTCTACGGCCGCCGTCAATAGTGAATGAAATGATGTTAATGGTTAACCCCACAAGGAGCTTGCCCCTCCAGCTCGAACGAGGGGTAGACACTACAGTGTTTAGCACCACAAAAGTATGCTCAGCTGACACTGTAGTCTCTTCTGGGGTCTTAATTAACTTGACTAAAATTGGGCACTAGGAATTGCTTCCATACGTAAAAAAGACTGGATTTCTCAACATACTGTACATACAACAGTCAATGAATGGCCTTGCATCTACTGCCTCGTCTTTTTGTACCAGTCAATTATGACGAGGATATTCAAGGCCAGAGATCAACGCGCCCATGGACAAGTTAAATCCCAGCACACACACACCTTTAACGCTGTGTGATGGAAATGGGTCAGGCTTGAACTGGCTCAACGGGGTACAACAAACAACAAACAACAACATCGCAGGGCCAGCACATAACTAAACTTATATACATATGATGGAATGGCTTCGCAATATGCAACAGCCCGTTCATGATTTTCCAAGGACACGTCGACTGATGGTGGGTGGCGATTCCCACTCTTCATCTCACTCAGGGTCCTCCCAGGTCCCGCTCTACACGATATTAATTAGCCAGCACACGTTAGCTCACGCGACGCGACGCAGGAGGAGGTGGACGTGGGCCATGCCTTTCACCGCCAGCAAAATACATAACCATCATTCATCAAGTTTCTGCAGAGCTTCTGGACTCCCCGGCGATGCATGACTGATTCCTGTTTTCCTGCAGTAGACCAACATCAAGTTCAGCACTGCCGATCTGGCCCTCTATCGGAAAGGTCATCTCTCGGGCCAGCCCTGTGCGCACTCAAAGTGTTGAAGCCGACGAATCCCAGCCTTGGATATCCCTGTTCCTCAACCGCTCTCCAGCCACCACAGTCTTGAGAAAACCCCTGACCCCATGACGTGGGTACTCGGTCCGCCTCGTGGCTCTCTCGATTGGACTCCTGGCCTTGCCTGCAGCCCGAGCCACTCCAGCCAGCTCTGGTTTTTCTCAGATGACTTCCCCTCGGAGGAAGCGGTAAGGATATTGCTCGACTTTCGGCTCTACTACGTATAGAGTTGCGACCTGTTCCTGACTTTACTGCGCTTTCGTTTCTGTATTCTCGTCATATACTCGATACTCGCTTTTCCGTGCTATCTTTCTGTCTGTGGTTCTCGCGGTTACAGCATTCATCATCAGCGTCGACTTCCATCACCCCCTGCCACTCACCGACCCTTCACCTTTCCTTGGAGCCTTGCTCAACAACCATCTGTTATCATCTTGCTGTTGACGACCTATGTTCAATGTGAAATATCAGGCATCAACTTTCAAATCCATACAGCCAAGATGGAAAATTCTCTCGCCAGGATCCAAAGCCTGAAGCCTCCCCGGCGCAAGCTTCAGAAGTCGGATCCCAAGCTCAAGAGCACCAAAGCCAAGCGCGGTTCCGCCGACTCGACAGCGAGCCACAGCGACAGCGCTATGTCTCCATCATCGCCTCGTCAAGCTCAGAACGGCGCTCCTGATCTGAGCGATGCCAAATGGAGTCACTATCTTCGCCCCAAGACCGTGGTCAGTCCCACGTTCTCAGAGCCTCAGGAGTGGCACGTATCGCCTCTGCCTGCGCCTCTATCTCCGGTACCCGTGGCTGCGCGTCCGACTGAACCTGAGCCAGAACCGAGGGCCTTCTTCCGGTCACCTCGACAAAGGCGATCCTCTCAGCGCAACCCCCCCGAGTTCTCACATCTAACCATCCAGGACACTAATCCACGACCCTCTCTTGATAGTTTATCAATGCCTTCCCCAGTGTCATCTACGTCGACCACATCTACTATGCGGCGCCAGGCCAAGACGCCGGTCTTTCGAATTGGACAGCTGGAACAGCATGCGCTTGCACGGAAATGCAAGGACGCCCCCGAGACGACGTCGAATATTGCAGATCAGTATTGGACACCCCTCAAATCAAGATACGGCCCAACGGAACTGGGATCGCACCAACACACTCACACGGAGGCCGATCCAGCAAGGCAACCTAGTCTACAAGTACCTCATGACGCCCCGTTACGATTGAGCGCGCGGTCATCACGGCCACAGTCGCGCGTTATTGTATCACCCACTCCCCCTTCGAGACCTAGACTCCACTCAACTCCTACGCACGATACAAATGTGGCGGCCTTTGAAGGGGACACCATCTACTTCAAGCCATACTCACTATCCCCGCCGCCCACTCCCGACGAGAGCCCCGATACGTCTCCACAATCCCATGGGACACCGTCACTATCAGGGCAGCAATTCCAGGAAAATGTGAGCTTGCAGATAGCCCTCGACCTGCTCACGAGGGAGCTCTCGTCTGTTGTTGCGGGTCGGTCACAGCACAGCGGAAAAGAGACGGCATCCCTACAGATCTGGGTCATGATTGAAGCATATGAGAGACTACGTGACCAGGTCGCAAGAATGGATTCGCCAAATGGAGAAGCCGAGAGGGTCAGTATAATGTTCGATTGCTGGTTGGCTTCTCTCTATTCGATTCATTCCGCACTCACTGATAGTGCGTTGCCGAGCCCCAGCATATATGCGGGACTGGAGGAAGAGTTGGACTAGACAGGTCTGGGTAAGTTCATGTGATGGCGTTTCTCGGTGGTATTGCATATTAGCGTTGGGAAAGACGGGATTGGCGTTTGGGCGCAAGCAGTGGGTTAGATAGAGGCTGGGAAATGAAGCGGTCTGGATGGATATGACTGCATATTTATGATACCTAGATCAATTAGTTGAATACTTGAACCGAATGATGTCGATTCCTGGGCCTGAAAACGCTGTGATGATGGTGGAAAACCAGGAGTAACACTGCCACGAATATCAGATCACAAGAGCCAGTCGTTGAAGATATAATTAGGCACGGGGATCGTCTCGTTCTCGAGATCGGGTTGCTTCCGAAGTCAACCACGGCAGATCAGCCTCACTCCAGGATAGGATGCGATATACCACTGGGTGCTGAAGCAGGGTCGACATTGTCTTCAGCTTTAACTTGTAGCTATGTCAAAGAATCATGGTAGACATGATGACGTACAGGCTTTGGCCCGCTCACAAAGATGCGAAAGATGGACCGTCTGTCGGCCACTAACAAGTTTAATATAATGGTAAAGAAGCAAGCTTGGTCACAGAAGAATTTATTGATACTGATACTAACCTGTATGAATTGCTTAGGTCACTGCTGTTTATGTGAACGACTTTAATTTGGATATGAGCTTCCATAATCATAGAGCCCCACCAGCGCGACCTCACTTGTTGTTGGACAACTCTGCGTGAACCTCGCAATATCAACTTGGGGGCCACGAATTGACGTATTCTCAGCTCGTACAACGCGCAAAATCAGATTAACCGGAAAGCATATCATGGACGATGACTACGGAGCCGACGAAGAGCTTCTGGCCGCCATGGCCGCCGCTGAGCCAGCACCCATCGCACGAAGACCGATCCAACAACCGACGCCTCACAAGATCCAGCAGCCTACGCCGCAGCGGCTCGACAAGGCGCCTCCATCAGGCTCAGCGGGGGCAAAGGTGGTGCAGCCGACGCCGCAGGCTCTACCGCAGAAGCAGTCTGGCTCTACTATCCTCGTGTCCCCGCGCCAGCGAGGAAACCCCGTGTTGACGAGCATTCGATCCATGCCGTGGGAGTACAGCGATATCCCGGCCGATTTCGTCATGGGCTTGGGCACATGCGCCATGTTTCTGAGGTAAGTCTATAGGCTGGTGTATTAGACTATATACAGTTGAATATACTTATCGCTTGTTATCAACAGTCTCAAGTATCACCGTCTGCATCCCGAATACATCTATACTCGGATCCGGAACCTCCAAGGCAAATACAACCTCCGCATCCTCCTCACCATGGTCGACATCCCAAACCACGAAGCCTCGCTTAGAGAACTTTCAAAGACGTCACTCGTCAACAACGTCACCCTCGTCCTGTGCTGGTCCGCAGCCGAAGCCGCACGCTACATTGAGCTGTATAAGAGCTACGAGAACGCAACCTTTGGCGCCATCCGCGGTCAGCAGCCCTCGAGCTACGGTGACAAGCTCGTCGAGTTCGTCACGGTGCCCAGGAGCCTCAATAAGTCAGATGCGGTTGCGCTCGTGAGCAATTTCGGCAGCTTGAAGAACGCCGTAAATGCCGATGCGGAGCAGCTGGGCATGTTGAATGGCTGGGGCGGCATCAAGGTCAAGAGGTGGACGGCTGCTGTCGAGGAGCCGTTCAGGGTCAAGAAGGCGGCTAAGAGGGGAGCAAAAGCTACAGAGCGCACTGCGAAACTCGACCAGGCGTTGCCGCTCTCACGCGTGCCTCTGCGAGAGATGTCATCTGCCGGGCCATCTTCACGTCGGTCTCCCGTCCAGAACACGCCTCCCACCGCGGATGCAGCGCCACGACAATTCCAGTTCATGGATGACCCAGATGACGACGACGACGACGAGGCAGCGCTTGCTGCTGCTATCGAGGAGTCACGAAAAACAGCCCAGGCGGACGAGGCGAAGCGGGCGAGCCAGGCGGAGGCGAGTGAGCAGCTCAGTGGAGGCATTGCCGATGCGCTGGCGAAACTACGAGAGAGTGGCTGAGACACCAGGAGAGTCAAGACAGTTAAGGCTCGATAGGGGCTTGACTCTGGCTATGCAGCATGTTTGAATGTTGGAGCAAAGTCTACAGCACAAGCTCAAAACCTGCCTTCAAAAGCTCGTCCCGAATGCGGCGATTATTGAAAGTACATTCATCTCATCACACTCGAGAGATGACGACCAAGCGGAATATGCGACGGATGGTGCGTCGGCAGGGAAGATGAGGCCTATCGAGTTCACGATATGTCTGCCCTCGTCCGACTCATGGTCGAACTGACTTGCAGTTATGAACGCTTTAGGTCAGAATCCCTCATCGCCAGCAAAGCAATATACCAGAAGTGTTTACCGCGAGGATACTGCAACCCATTACAGACCACTGTTTACGCTGGTCAAGATATGCTTGGATGGGTTCGACCATTGAGCCTTGTGTTCTGATACTTTCGGAAACATACTCATATATCTAGGCCTTAGGCACCGGCTTCGGAGAACCGATATTTAGTTCGTCTTGTTGCAGCTCGCAAACCACGATACTTTAGAGATGTTTCTCCTACATGCGAGCACAGACTCAAGCTTGATAGAAAGAATCAAATATAACATTTTGCTTCCGCCTCACTAGCTCTACATATAGCCCATGTTCTTCCTTCTCTCTACCCCAAACCAAACATATTCCTCTATTATCTTGCCATTATCGCCTGCGCAGGATTGTCAAGATGCGTTACCTTCACTCACTGATCCTCATCCTGGGATCGGTGGGCTCTAGGACATTGGTTCATGCACAAGAAGATTATGGACCACCGAGGCCTAGAGTGACGAGGCCGCCCATCTACAACACCGACCTCGAGAGAGCAAGCCATATAGTCGAGGCGTTCAAGCACTCGTGGTATGGCTACTACAAATACGCATATCCAATGGACACGCTTCATCCATTAACGGAGACGTTTGAGAATGATGGGTACGCAGCCTCGCGCAGAAATTCAACGATTTGTTTCTCGACTAACATCTGAATAGTAACAGTTTTGGTGCAACGGCATTTGATTCCCTGACGACGGCAATTGTCATGGGCGACGCGGCCATTGTGAATCGCATCCTGGCGTACATCAGCAGCGTCAACTTCACTTTCACGAAAAAGGTCCGCGAGGATGTCAACATCTTTCGCTCTACTGTTCGATACATAGGGGCTATGGTCTCGGGTGAGTCTTGCTGATTTGAATTAGAGACGGCATGTCATGAACAAACTCCTAACTTGGTAACCAAATAGCTTTCGACCTCCTGAATGGTCCCTATAAACACTTGGGGGCGACAGAGTTCCAGAAGAAGGCTCTTTTGGATCAAGCTACTAACTTGGCCGACATGCTAAAGCTTGCCTTTGACACAAAGACATCAATCCCTTGTGCAAACATCAAGCTGTCCCCAAAAAGCACGAGGACCAACCACTACGAAAACACCCTGGCTGGCGCTGGCTCGCTCTTCCTCGAGTGGATCACGCTGGCTGAGCGAACCGGCCTCAAGAACTATGAGAAGATGACACACAAGGCATTCAGGAAGCTCCTCCAGCAGCCGATGCTGGAGGATGAGGTGATATTTGGGCTCTTCCCCGAGAAGCTTAACACCAACCAGGGCGCCTTCTTTGGCTCAAAGGGCGGCTGGACTGAACCCTCCAGCGCCTTCTACAAGGCCATGATTAAGCTGTACAACATGAGCCCTCACTTTAAAGGATCCGGCAAGAGATGGTTGGAGGCGGCAGATGCGACATATAGGTATCTGGCCTCTCGGCCGGCAGACCATGAGGATATGATCCTTGTGGGCAGTTTTGATAAGGCGGGCCTGGTGCCTTATGGAGATTCGTGTAAGTTTCCCTTGACGACATCCTGTTATCTATATGGTTAAACTGCATGAGCTGACACATTGAATAGACACTTGCTCTGTGGGAGGCAGCTTCATCTACGGCGGCGCCATCTTCAAGAGACAAGATTACATCGACTTTGGTCTGGCCCTCACCGAGACATGCTGGTCCATTGCCAAGACCATGCCTGCCGGCCTGCCACCCCACGAGTTCCGCTGGCTCGACGCCGAGCTCACGCCCAACACGCCGCGTAACCCCCTCGCGCCGCCAGAGTACGAGGATCTCGCAGCCAAGACGGGCATCTGGCCCACCAACCCCGAGTACCGGCTCCGCGGCGACGTCTTTGAGAGCATGTACTACGCGTACCGCATGACGGGCGACACCATCTGGCAGGATCGCGCGTGGGACCTGTTCAAGCGCATCAACTCGACGTGCCGCGTCGACAACGGCTTCACGGGCCTGCGGGACGTGACGGTCAAGGGGGGTCGGGACCTACAGGGCAACAAGGTGGAGCAGAGCAGCGTCCTCCTCAACAAGATGGAGTCAGGGTGGATGAGTGAGACGCTCAAGTACCTGTACCTCATGTTTGCGCGCGAGGGTTCCTGGCAGATGCCGTACGACGGGGACGGGCGCTATGTCTTCTCGACCGGGGGGCATATGCTTGAGAAGCCCAACTGGGAGGGCGTCGATGAGGCTGGACATGAGAGGGAAGGGAGGAGGCCGCAGTGGGAGGCGTCGGGAGACGAGTCTTATATGGGGATGCCGTCGTAGGATTGGGGAGGGGTTTGAGTCAGGGGGCATTTGATAGGATTTGCTGTCGTCTGTTAGTAGTTGATGTTAGGTGGGTGAGCTAGATTGTTTAGCCAAGTATGTCGTAATTCATGTCATGGAAGCTGTGCATCATATTTGAGAGTATTGATTGAAAATCCCATAAGCTGAAGATGAGAAACAAGACGGCTTCCCTCTGCTTGAGTAAAACTATTTGCTTCTCTTGGGCTAGTCAATAGTAGATAGCAACCTTCAGGTGAGTTGTTAACAGATACTCCGGTGATGAGATTGAGTCGAGACTATTTATATACCATAGCGAACCGCATCATTATCATCGTCCTTCATTTAACCATGTCCAAGCTTTATCCGTAGATCACCATGATAGTAACCTAAGACCCTCCCTCACGCTTGGCGTACTCGTCCTCCATGGCCTCCTCGTACAGACGATCAGCCTCCTTCTCAGCCTCGGTCTTTTCCCTCGTCACTCCAGCACCCGTGTTGGCGCCTGCGCCGGTAGCACCAGAGTTGTTCTGTTGTTGCTGAGTGGTCTGGTCATTGGTTGTGGAGGTTGAATCAGAAAAGGCGGGGAGACCCATGATGAGCTATTTTTGCTTTCTTGTTGTCGGATCTGATGTCGTGATCTGATGAAGGGTGCTCTCTGTTTTGTCTTTGTGTGAGTTGTGAGAGAACGTATTCTTTGGTCGTCTGGTGAGAGCCTCTTATACCTCGTGTGGCAATGCCAAGCTGCGTTGTGGCGAGTGCGGTACGTACGCTAGAGGCTAGACTGTGGCTGACGCTATCACTAACATGCACCTACTCCATGATGTTGGCAACTGTGAGAGACCGAGGCCGCAAGTTAAGCCGATGATAGGCAGGGGTATATTGAGAAGAAGTAATTCCATTATTGGCTCAACGTTTTAATTGGAAATGTTGAGCTCTGGTTGGTTACTCAACTTGAGCCTACTGACTGTGATATATTTCATCAAGAAGGGAGGTTTAGACAAGCACTTGAGCGCCGCGTTTAGTCTCATCAGGTAACAAAAAATCGTATATGCTTCTAATAAAACAAAGATCTATAACGTGGCTAGACAAGAATAGAACACCGTAGTACAGGTGATTACACCAATAAGCCTTCCCAAGGGCAGAAATACAAAAGAGCAAATAAGGGTATTTTTGGTCCATCTTCATCCTCGCGGCAATCCCAATCTCCCGCTTTTCCTACCGCAAACCCTGTGCGAGCCGGGGCTAAAACTCCCTGCTCTCGCCGATATTGCACACGTCAAAGACGCCCTCCTCGGGGATCCCCCTCTTGCGCAGCGCCTCCTTGAGCATGCGGGGCGGCTCCAGCACCTCCTCCATGGTGAGCGCCCAGGTGCCCCAGTGGATGCCCATGGCGCGCTTGCACTGCGTGTCGCGGAAGATCTCGACCGAGTCGAAGGGGTTGGCGTGCATGGCCGAGAAGGCCACCCGCGGATAGTAGGCGCCGATGGGGATCAGGCCCAGGTCGAAGGGGCCGCGGAGGTCGCCGATGTGCTGGAACTGCGGGCACCGCGGGAGTTTCTCGTACTCGGGGCCGTAGTCGTCGGTGCCCTTGGGGAGGGCCGGCACGGCGCGGTAGCCCGTGTCGCCGCCGAACCAGACCGACTTGTCGCCGGCGCGGACGGCCCACGAGCACCAGAGGGTCGTGTCCTTGTCCCAGAGGGTGCGGGCTGAGGTGTGCTGGCAGGGCAGACATGAGATGCGGGCCGTGAGGTCACGCGAGCGGTCGCCGTCCTTGACAGTTACCGTCAGGTCGGCGTCCTCCCACCAGTCGAGTTCTGTGACGTGGTTGATGCCCGACTTGCGGAACCATGTCTCGAGACCGAGGCCGACAAAGAACTGAGCCTCGGGGTGATGTTTCTGGACCTCGAGGATGGAGGAGTGGGAGAGATGGTCGTAGTGGGAGTGGCTGATGACAACGGCGTCGACCAGGGGAATGTCCTTGATGTCGCAGGGTCGCGGTGTGAATCGCTTGGGGCCCATAAATGTGAATGGAGAGCAGCGATCCTCAAAGACAGGGTCGAAGAGAACGCGCAGGCCAGAGGGAAACTCGACGTAGTAGCAGGCGTGGCCTAGCCAGGTTGCGCGGATATTGTCGCAGGCGTAGCGATCGGTGTTCCATTTAGGCTTGACGACAGGGACGGTAGGGGGAGTAGTGTCGGGCTGTTTGAGGTCGCCGGTGATAGTAGGCCTGGAGCTCAATCAGCTTTGTCTCGCGTCCCCACGAAGCTATACCCAACTACGTACCAGACAACCCTCCGTAGCATGGTGAGGATACCCGGAGCACCGGTGTATGAAGGATAGGGATTCTTGAATCCCACAACCGCACCACGCTTCACCTGGTGATGTGGGTTCGAAGCAGCATCGTCGGGAATGCTCGACTTTCCGGGGATCTTTGACACGAGGGTAGCGACAGAGATAGAGGTCTTGGACGAGGGAGCAGCGTTTGCATGCTGAGAGGAAGAGTCGGTAGAGGTCAGCTTTGCCGACGCTGCGTTTGCGGCGGAAGCCATCGTGGTTGAAGCTGCTGACGAGACAGACGAGTAGGGCTTGGGATGGGTATTTTTAAGGTGAAGCCAGAGTCGACGAGTCGGAGGCCGGGACAGGCGCGGCATATGGTAGGATTTCCGGAGGCTGCGGAGGACGACGACAGGGGATAAGGTGCCGTCCGGGAGATACGGGTAAGGAGACGAAGGAAATACGAGAGGAATAACGTTAAGAATTGGACAAGAGCTGCGTGTGGCTGTGCTCTGGATAAAAACAAGTCTCGTGTGTCTGACTACATGAGACGATGCCCCAACACAACGAATCAATGACAGCGAGACAATGCAGTCAGCACAGTCAAGTCCGTCGCCAGCTGCAGCTTGACCAGTTAGTCTGTCCGCAACCAACGTTAGTTACCTGAGGTATGTACGGAGTAGCGGAGTTGACTAACCGCGGGAGGAAGAAGAAGAGACCACCCCTTGGTCCCGGTAGGGCGTTAGCGGGGTTAATAGTGTGGTTAATCCCGACGCGGCCGGGTCGGAAGGGTTCCTGTATTCCGGGACTTCCGGGGGTGGGCCGAGCTCTTGGCTCTTGGGTGCGAGTGCGAGCATGATTGTCTTCCCTTCACGTTATTTATCCCTTATTACTACGTATTATGGCATCGGCTGGACTAATTTACCGGATTATTTCCCTATTCTTTCAGGGGAGACCGAGCTGGTTATGCCTGTCCAGAAGAATAGCACACACGGCACACGGGATAGTTACAAAATATGCATCCCTCAATGATTACCAACAACCCTGCCATGGCCACATGGCTCCCCTGTGCCTCGCTAAAGCAATCAATTCCCCAGCGACACGACACGTAATAACGTAACTCTCAATATCGTATCCGTACTTTATCATCTACAAAGACTTTCTTTCATTCAAGCCCGTGGTATCCATCCCGAAACGACCAGGTATCTAATCACAAACACATCATCAAGAACCCGCTCTCAGCAAGCTATCCACAAGAAACAACAACACCACAAAGCATAGACAATGCATCCAGCCAGACAGATAGTCAAACGCCCAAAACAAGCCAGAAAGCCGCCCGAAACATCATCGCCATCATAAGCGTCTTGAGAGATTGCTTCACTGCGCAGACATCATCACACGTCGACCTGCCGAGTCTCGTCGCCCATCTCGTCGCTGCCGAGCTCCTTTTCTAGCTCGTCGGCCACGAACCCTTCGTAGTCGTCCAGGTTCTTTTGCACGTGGATCTTGAACTTGATCACGTCGTTAAGCATCCGATCAATCTCGGTGTGCAGCTCCTCTCGGAGAGCATTGGCCCGTAGCACAAGCTGCTCATATCTGTTTTCTTGTTAGCCTTCTTTGCTTGAATCTGAACCACCGACAGTACTCACTCGATTGTCGTGTTGATCTCACGCTGCTCCAGGAACTGCACCGACTCGGTCAGTCCAGCTCGCATGCGCGACAACTCCTTTTCCATCTTTTCGATTTGTGCGTCCGAAGCCAGCTTCTGCGCCGTCGTCACCTCCTTGGTCTTCTCGTACTCCTCCTCGGCTGCTCGCACCCGGTGGTTCAGCGCCTCCACTTCGCTGCGCTTGTCTTCGATAGCCTCCTTGATCCCGTCCAGAAGGTCATGGTCCTTCATCATGTCTTCCATGGCTGCGCTTCGTCGCTCCGAAATCTCTTTGCGCAGTGCCAGAAAGCTGCTTCGAATCTTGCCCCGAAGATCGAGGTTGAGCACATGTCCCGGCTGGTATCCAGTCGTCGAGTCAGCCAGTAACCGCTCGGCCGATGAGCCGCCCATCGAGCTCTGGAAGTTGGACGACGTAAAGTCCGAGCTGTCGTTAACCATGACCTGGAGCTCAAACTCCTTGCCCTTCGCATTGGCAGCTGTCGAGGGGATCAATGCGATCTGATAAGCCACCGTGTTGTAGCGGTCCACCATCCGCTCCAGCTCGTCCAACTTGTGGCTTGCCTCCAATTCTTTCTCTGACACCTTCTTCTTTACCTCCTCGAGCCGCTGGCTGGCTGATTCGATGCCCTTCTGCAACCGCTCTCGCTCCGCAGTCATGCGGTCAATATCCTGCATGCTGATCCCCTGAGCATCCACGGCCTTTTGCAGGCTGCGCCGTTCCTCCTCGGCCTCGTGGAGCTCTTCCATTAACTTGTCCAGCTCCTCCTGTAACACCTGTGATCGACTTTCGTACTTGTCTGATCGTTGCATCGCCAGCGCATTGTACTCCTCAAATTTGATCTTGTCTTCTTCCATAATCTTGAAGTGGTTGTCGAGCACTGCCGGGTCAGGGGTGGATTTTTCCAGATCCTCGATCTCCTTGAGTAGTCGTGCATTTTCCGCCTCGAGCATCTCGAGTTCCGACGTGTATTTCGAGTTTGACCGCTCAAATGCAGCAGCCATCGAGCGGACATGAGGCGCCAGTACTCGCTCAGCTTCCTCATCTCCCATGTCCTCGTCCATAGCCAGCCAGTCCCGGTATCCGTTACTAAGGAAATCGAAGATAATGCGGTCACCGCTGACATCGATTCCACTGTCCATGCATGCGTCGTCATATCTGCAGTTGACATACCCATCTAACATCTGGCCAAGTTGCATCATCCAGTGAAGGAGGCCCAGGAATGTGCTCCAATTTTGTCCTCCCACCGCGGCGATCTGACTCTTTGTGATGCTTCTTTCAAACGGATATCTCATCTGCTTCAGAATCGGAGGCACTTCTTGGTCGATATTCTTTTGAAACTTGTGGCTAGGGTCGATGCGGTGGTAAAGCCACTGGAACATGTAGTTGAAGTCCTTTTGCGTGGGTGATTTGATGACATTTTGTGAGAGGGTGTGCTTCATCTCGAGCTCAAAATTATTTTGCACCATGTATTCCAGAATCTCCTGACCGATGCGGGCCTGAAAAGAACGATCCTTCAGCGGTCGTGGATCGCGAGGCACACCAGCGGCTTGAGGGGTGGCCTGGAAGAAGCTCTGGTGGGCTGTAGGGGCAGCAGTCGACTGGCGGGAGCGATACACGCTGCTGCGGCGATCGCCATCGGTAGAAGCTCGCGCTGTGGTCCCTGGGGTATAAGTGGCCTTGGGCTGGAACGAGGAACGCTTGACTGAAGAAAGGCCAAGGTCTGCGAGGTTGGTCCCCGACGACGAGCGTTGGAACAAAGGCTGGTTTGGCCGCGGCATGGCAAGGGACTGCCTAGATCCCGACATGGAGCGGACATGACTGCCGGGATAATTGGCGCCACTGTTGGAGCCGGATCGCTTCATAGTCGAACCAGGCTGCGGAATGGCGCTGTTTGCGCTGATACCTCCAAGGGTCTAAGCTAAGAGTCAGAGTCATGTTCAAGTCAAGTGCGTCGGTGTTGATCTACCAGCCTGGCGCATGGGCTGGTAGAGGAAGTCTGGGCATCGCACCTCTCTGGGTCTGCGGACACTCCAAAGGCCGGTGTCTTGGGACATGATCCGAAGGCAAAAGCAGCACGCGACTGCGATGGTAAGATTGCGCGTGCTCGACGCGTATCGTGGGTTGAGTCGTGAGCGGGGAGATTATCGTGGTGGTGTTGACGAGAGGTGGGATGCGAGGATGCGAAAGAGGCGTCGGCGCAAGATTAAGGAAGATTGGGCATCGGGAGTGTGTTGCTCGGCAGGAAAGTAAACAAAGCCCTTTCTAGTAGTTGATTGGCTAGTCGAGTCCACTTGTGGTCTCGAGTGGGGTCGCGGCTGAGCTGGCAAAGTGGGTCCCATCAATCAACGCGCGCACGTGATATGTCTTCAATATCGAGCTAGCCCAGCCGCTAAACGGTCAAGCTTCCCGAGGATAAGTTACGTACCTTGGGCGGCTTCACAAGCCTCGGCCCCGATCGGTCATTTCCCAAATCAACCTCCGTAGTGAGCACATGCATTTCTTACTTTCCATCATCACTCATCACTCGGACTGTCCATTCTCTCGACTCGCAGAACTCTCTACCTCACGATCTGGCTAACGAGGTGAAAGCCGTTGGACGGCCAATCGTCAACTATGGCTATTCGTGAGGACCTCGTGGCTTCTGCTGTAAGTTGCTTCTTCCCAGCCACCCAAAGTCATGTATGTCTACGATATCGGATTCGAGTGCTAACTCATTACTAGGCTCAATGTCAGTCTCACCTCGATCGCAGCAGACCGAGCTATCATAGCTAACTGATTGTAGTCCTGCAGGACCCGAGCGTTGCATCTTCCTCCGTCGAAAACCGCATCTCTTTCTTGCGGAGCAAGAACCTGACCCAAGAAGAAATAGACGTCGCCATGTCTCGAACAGGAGGCAACACGCCTCCCATGCCCAGCGCATCATACTCCAATCCCCCCGCCGGTCCTCCACAACAATATTACCAGCCCTTTCCGCAACATGCTTGGCAACCGCCGCCAGCTCCTCCCAGGAGAGACTGGCGGGACTGGTTCATCATGGCTACTGTAGTGAGCGGAGTATCCTACGGAGTATACGCTCTAGGCAAGGTTTGTAACCGCATTCGAAATGATGGTATACCATAGGCTAACATCGTCAGCGCTACGTATACCCACTGGTTGCACCGCCGACGCCGGAAAAGTTGGAGCAGGATAAGAAATCGATCGAGGAACAGTTCGACCGAGCCTTTACCCTCGTCGAGCAGCTTGCCAAAGACACAGAGAGCCTCAAGAACGCTGAAAAGGAGCGAACGGAAAAGTTGGATACGGCGATTGCGGATCTTGAGACTGTCATGACGGACCTTAAGGCGGCGAACCGACGACGTGAGGACGATGCGAACCGAATTCGAGACGAGGTTCAGTCGCTCAAGGATGCTATTCCCAAGGCCCTCGACAACCAAAAGTCGCTTACCGATGGCCGACTGCGCGAGATCAACACCGAGCTGACCAGCCTGAAGACGCTCGTCTCGCAGCGTGCGAGCAACAGTGCCTCGACCCCAAGCACAAATTCAAGCTTTCTGCGGGGGGCGAGCGGCAGCGGCAGCATCAGCTCCGTGACTCCGGCTGCGCCTGTGCCCGCGGTTACGCCGTCCACAAAGACGGACGGAGAAAAGGCCGGGGCCGGGTCCAGCACGTCGACTCCGGTCACGGAGGCACCCAAGCCGACATTCCCGTCGGCGCCTCTACTCAACCGGTCTTCCTCGCCTCTTGCCAACATGACGGGAAAGAAGTCTATCCCCGCGTGGCAGATGGCGATGGCAAACCAGAACGACACGTCCTCGACCCAGGTCAAAGCAGATGAGAGCAAGGAGGCCGCCGGAAGCAGCTCCGCCGCCTAGGAAAAAAGCTGAGGGCGAGTGACGTGGGCTTGTTTGTATCTTGTACAGTAACATACTTATGCATCTATATCTTTGGACAGTGGGTTGGAGTGTTTATACGGCGGGCTATCGCAGCGTTTATTACCTTGCCATAATTCAATGGCCGCTACGCATCTTGATTTACTACTTTTCATGGCCGCCCGCCGGACTCCGTTTCAACATGTAGAAGCAAGCCAGTGGCGTCAAGACTGTATGCACGATTGGCAATGAGCAACCCGTTATGCCGCACATTGCATGATGCATCTGCTCAACTGTTAACTGTTGCATACTTTGGATATGTAACGTCCTTGGTGTTGAGCCTCCCGCAACAATTACCGCTTTAGGTCGGGGCCATCCTGACTTATGATTGGAGACGGATGAATCGTCGAGCCAGCAGGAGACCACAGCTTAAGGCCGAGAATGCATAGTACAATACCATATCTCGATAAACGGTTCTCTGATAATAGTAAACATTTAGAGCCTGCTATTACACTGGCCTCAGGGCGCCGTGATCGGCCTCATACCTAGATAGGTATGTATATCCAGAATGCCAGGTTAGCTTGACGACGTCACTCAAACAGGAAAAGCCCGCCGAAGCTGAATCCATGTGCCTCGGCACGTTTCCAAAAGCTCATGGATGGTTCTCGGGCTGCCACCTGACACGTCGTAGTTTTGACCGACTAAGTAAATAAATACCCTGTTTCCCGAGGGGCAGAAGATACAGCACGTCAAGGCCACGGGGGAGTGGCGAGGCTGGCAGCAGAAGAGTGGTCATGGATATCAACCGCCTATTCCTTGCCAGAAACCCTACCTAGAGCGATTCAACCCTGACAGGACTGTTTTTATGATGGTTCTGAGTCTGAGAGAAACCTCCAAGCTTGTCTAGATGGTTGGCGACTTTGTCAACTTCAGGTTCATCGTTTAACACATCTACCTCGGCTTCTAAACCTGGGCATCACTTACATCACCACTCACCACTCACCAGCACAACCACAACCGCGGTCTTACTTCGATTCTCTTCGTATACATATTCAACCCTTATTTACCTACAGAATGAACTCACAAACCCTCGAAACTATACGCACAGTCGTCCCTCTCCTCCCCCTCATTGTTCGTCACTCATTCCTCCACGTTCTCCGCCTCTCCGACACAGCCAAATATCTCGACCTCCATAGCGCCCTCATAATCGCCTGCCTCCGCGCCCTCCTCATCCCCTCAACCCCTCAGAGCGTCTCCTCCACCCAGAAGCTCACCCTCCGGGACCCTGGCATCAAAGGCCACATCTGGGTGAGCAAGTATGCCAGCCCCCTCCCCCCGGAGACGTCCATCCGCGACGCCCTCGTCGACACCCTCGAGCGCCTTGCCGACAGCTCGTCCCGGGTCCCGGTGCCCGAACTCGTCCATGTCGAGGCCGAGTGGACCGGCTACCGGGGCGGTGTGGCCCGCGGCGCGCCGTTGCCCGATGTCTCGGAGCGGGACCGGTATCACGGCATGATGCGCGAGTGCAAGCGCCCGACGACCGTTTTGTACTTACACGGCGGCGCTTACTACCTCTGTGACCCTGCGACGCATCGTCAGACGACAAAGAAGCTGGCTCAGCTCACCGGTGGTCGGTGCTACTCGGTTCGCTACCGTCTCGCGCCGCAGTATCCTTTTCCTGCTGCGCTGCTTGATGCGTTTGTGTCCTATTTCACTTTGCTGTACCCGCCTCCGGATGCTTATCACGATCCTGTGCCACCGGAGCACATTGTAATTGCCGGTGATAGGTAGGTCTCACCTTTGCAGAATGTGTAGCCATTCTCTGCTCGAGTCTCAAGTTTGACAGCGATACTGACATGAACACTCCCAGCGCTGGTGGTAACCTTGCACTTGCACTGCTCCAGCTCATTCTAGAGCTCCGTCGACAAGATTCTGAGATCCTGTGGCATGGCGAGTTACGCCAAGTTCCCTTACCCGCTGGCACCGCCGTCAACTCCCCCTGGCTAGACATCACCCAGAGCTCTCCGACATGGGAGACAAGCACGCCAACACCATACGACTATCTCCCCAAACCTGATACCATGGACAAACTCACGATCCCGCCATGCGATGCCTGGCCTTCACACCCTCCACGGCGCAACATGTACATTGCCGACGATCTTGCCGCCCACCCGCTCGCCTCCCTCGTCATGGCCCGCAGCTGGAAAGGCGCGCCGCCCATTTACGTCTGCACGGGCTGGGAGATCCTAGCGTACGAGGATAAGTTCCTCGCGCGCAAGCTCGAGGCCGACGGCGTGCGGGTCGTGTTTGAGGAGTACGAGGCCATGCCGCACTGCTTTGCGCTGCTGCTGTCCAACAACCCAGCCACGCGGCGGTGCTACCAGGGCTGGGCGGCGTTTATGCGTGCGGCGGTGGAGGATCCGGTTGGTATCGATTCGAAGGCACTCATGGTGAGGGCCAAGACGCTGGAGGAGGTGCCGCTGCGGTTTGACGAGCTGAGCGATGCTTCGGACAGGGAAGTACGGGAGAGAGTGTTGCAGAAGGCGGGCTTAGAAGAGAAGTTGCCAGAAGCACCACTGGCAAAGCTATAGTATCAGTGGTCAGTTGTATATAGATGTATGCCTCAGCGAGAGGAAATGCGTAGATGTAGGAGGGATATACTTGGGTGATTAACATGAACCTATATTATTATTCTGACGGGATCTCTTGCTCCTCCTGCTACTGTCTCCCATTATACCAACATAGTTAATAAGCAAATCCGTACTTGACTATAATCAGTTGTCATGCTACCTCCGGAAGCAACTCATGTTCCCCAGATCTTATGGAAGTCAAAGCTCGACTGTAAGCGCTCGAGGTCACACTAGTCCAACACAATCAGTCTTATGAAGAGCACGAGGATTAATTGGCTCGATACTCTTTGAGATCGTCCTCGTACACGGAAGTTCACGGCGCACATCTCGGCTCCGCCCCCACGACCCTTCCGGCTTCCGCGCCCAAGCCAGCCGGGGCCCCACCGGAGCCACCGGAATCTCCAACTCCGCTGATCTCAAAAGGATTTCCACCAACACCAACACCTCTCTCCATCACCATCTCTGGTGCGCAGCCATGGAGCGCCACAAGCAGGCCGTCACCTCCATCGCGGCCGCCGTCCGCGGCTTCTTCGGGCGCCGCGAGCCCTACCGCATCTTCCACGGCTCGACAAACAGCACCCGACCCCAGCAGACGGGCAAGCCAGTTGTCGATATCAGCGCCCTCCGCAATGTCCTCCAGGTCGACCGCGCCACACGCACCGCCCTCGTCGAGCCCAACGTCCCCATGGACAAGCTCGCCGAGGCCACCCTCAAGCACGGCCTCATCCCCCCCGTCGTCATGGAGTTCCCCGGCATCACCGCGGGCGGCGGCTTTGCGGGCACGGCGGGCGAGAGCTCGTCGTTCAAGCACGGCTTCTTCAACGACACGGTCAATTGGGCGGAGATGGTCTTGGGCAACGGCGAGGTCGTCCGCGCCTCGCGGGAGGAGCGTGCTGATCTGTTCCGCGGCGCCGCTGGAGCTGTCGGCACTCTCGGCATCACCACGCTTCTCGAGCTTCAGCTCCAGGAGGCCAAGAAGTTTGTGAAGACGACGTACCACCGCACCAGCAGCGTCGCCGAAGCCGTTGCCCGTATTCGCGCCGAGACCGAGAACCCGGCCAACGACTACGTTGACGGCATCCTCTTCTCAAAAGATCACGGCGTCATCGTCACTGGTACCCTCACCGACGAGAAGCCCGCCGACACTAAGGTCCAGACCTTTAGCGGCGCCTGGGATCCCTGGTACTACCTCCACGTTCAAGACCGCACTCGCAGCGTTCCCTCCGCTGGCTCTGTCGTCTCCGCCTCATCCACTTCCCCTGTCGATTACATCCCGCTCGCCGAGTACCTCTTCCGCTATGATCGTGGCGGCTTCTGGGTCGGCGCTGCTGCATTCACCTACTTCAAGGGCGTGCCCTTCACGCGCTTCTTCCGCTGGTTCCTCGACGACTTCCTCCACACCCGCATGCTTTACCGTGCCCTTCACGGCAGCGGCGAGTCTGCCCGCTTCATCGTCCAGGACCTCGGCCTTCCCTACAAGACCTCCGAGGCCTTCATCGACTACACTGCCGAGAACTTCAACATCTGGCCCCTTTGGCTGTGCCCTCTCAAACAGACGCCCCCTCCGACCTTCCACCCTCACACGGGCGAGACGGAGACTGCACAGGACGGAACCGTGTCCACGCCCCCTTCTCTGAACATTGGCCTCTGGGGCTGGGGCCCCGCTAACCCGGATGAATTTGTCGCCAAGAACCGCGCCCTCGAGGACAAGCTTGTCGAGCTAGGCGGTCTCAAGTGGCTGTACGCACACACGTACTACGACGAGGGAGACTTCTGGAAGCTGTACGACCGGTCATGGTACGACGCTCTGCGAAAGAAGTACCACGCCGACACGCTACCAACCGTGCACGACAAAGTCAAGGTCGACGTCGAGGCGCGCAAGGAAGAGCGCGAGAAGTGGAAGCGCTCGCTCAAGAGCAAGCCGCCTCTAGGTGGACTCTACGGCATCTGGAAGGGTATCAAGAGTAAGGATTATATGCTGCACCGACGTGCCGAGTGGAAGTTTAAGGAGAAGAAATAGAGCAGATACCCTCGTGTATGAAGAGTGTACGAACAGAAAAATCATACGGTCGAGAATAGACGGGCTTGTGTTTATTATTCAGGACAAAGTATGTACACAACCAAAGGCTTGGAATAGACGAAAGAGATGGGAGCAGCTGTATACCTCATGGAATTTAGAAGCCCGTAGGGATGGGTATGTATGTTAATTGGAAACAGGCTCTGTATTCAAAAAAATGACAAGATTTTTTCTCAGCGCCAAATGTTCATGTCTATGGACCTTGAAAGCTTCCAGCATCAAATCCTCCTCTCAGGAGAGACGGCCTCCCCAGGATCTGCACAAGCCCTCGACGTCCGCCATCGGGGGCTCAATTAGGGGGATTCTTTATCAACCTCCTCTACGCGTAAAGCGCAAGTCTATCGTCAACCGCTGTAATTCGCCTCCCAATGCGTCTAAATTCCTCCCCTTTTGAAGTCGTCATATTCATGATATGCTCTCGGTCCCCGGTCGCGACTGTTGTGGAACAAGACCAACAAGCAGGAAAATCCCGGGTCAAAAAGATGAACGAGAAGCAGAAGGGTCATAAGGCTCAATGCGACTATTCCTCTACTCCTTGATAGAGTACTCGCGCTTGAACATGTCGTCAACCTTGGTCAGGTAGTAAGTGCCAGGCGCAATGGTAGAGGCATCGCCCTGGGGGGTGTAGTTCTTCTGGAGGTGGGCCTGTTTTCGGAGGTCGCACATCTGTTATAAGGGATTAGCATTTGTCCTGGAGCTTAGTTTGTTTTGCCTTTTACTCACTTGATCATAGGTGGCAGGGGCCACAGAGCGGCGGGCCTCGAGGCGAGCAGTGATGTCGAGAACCTTGGAGATTTGCTCAACGTTGCCGTTGATGCGGAAAGACAGGAAGCTGGCAGCCAAGCCAGAGCCGTAGCTGAAGAGAGCAATTCGCTTGCCCTCGAGAGCCTTGTTGTCGACGATACTGATCAAGCTAGCGAGACCACCCCACACGCTACCGCAGTACATGTTGCCGCAGTTAGTGGCGACCTGGATGCTGGGAGAGACACGCTCCTGGAAGCGCTTCTTGGTAAGAGTCATAAAAGTCTTCTCGACGACCTTGTCGGTCAAGGATTTCTCGTAGTCCATGTCGCGGAGCTCAGGGGCAACCTCGGCAAACGCCGGAGAGTCGGCGTTGGCGAGGTAGTCGTGGTACAGAAGACGGGCATATGACTTCTGGACGAGCTTGCAGGTGGGGGAGTGGAAAGCGAGGTAGTCGAAGCGATCGAGGTTGGGCTTAGAAGAGTCGGCGCCATTAGTAACTCCGTTGGTAGACTGCTTAGCCTCACGCTTGCAGTAATCGCGGTAGGCGGCATCAAGAGCCTTGGTGTAGCAGGTGAGGGAGTAGTGGCCATCGACAACGGGGTACTCGCTGGTGAGGTCGGGCTTGTAGAAGTCGTAGGCGTGCTCCATGTAGGTGCCTCGCAGGCCGGGCTCGGCAACAATAGGGGCATTGGGGCCGATCAAGAGGGCGACAGCGCCAGCACCGCCGGTGGGGCGAGCGTTGCCCTTGGCGTAGAGAGCAATGTCACCAGCAACGACGATGGCGTCACGGCCATCCCAGGCAGAGGACTCGACCCAGTTGATCGAGTTGAAGAAAGCGTTGGTGCCACCATAGCAAGCGTTGATGGTATCGACACCCTCGATGCTGGTGTTGTCGCCAAAGAGCTGCATGAGAACAGTCTTGACCGACTTGGACTTGTCGAGGAGGGTCTCAGTGCCGACCTCGAGGCGACCGATAGAGTTAGGGTCGATGTTGTAGTTCTTGAGGAGGTTGGAGGTGGCGGTAAGAGCAAAGGAGTAGATGTCTATCGTAGAGAAATGTACGTGGTTAGCGGTTGTTGCTCCCATTGCCAGAGGCTACAAAACGCGGTGAAGCCAGGCTTATCGCGTAAAGTACCGAGTCCTTCAGGGGTAAAACTCACCCTCGCGGTCATCGCAGAAGCTCATCTTGGTCTGGCCAAGGCCAATGGTGTATTTTCCGGTGCTGACGCCATCGAACTTTTCAAGCTCGCTCTGCTCGACATACTAGAGTACAGGAAAAGGTTATGGTTAGCTGAGGGCGTCATCGAAGAGTTGCGAAGAGTTGAGATGGAGGGGCAGTCGCTGGAATGGAGGGGCACACGACAGAAACACGAGGCCAACGCAGGGACTTTTTTTTTGGCGATCAAAAAGTTTTGGTGAGGGGCAACGGCCAACATCAAATTCCCGATGTTCAAAGCATGGAGCAAGGAATTCGAAGGAGTAAAGCACAGCGCAACAAGAGAACCCTGACTTACCTGGCTAGGGACATAAATCTCAATGGCCTTGATGCCAATGTTCTGAGGTCGAGAAGCCATCGCGAAGGATATGGAGGTTTATTTTCTTCCTTTTAAGAAACAACAAGATAGGACAAAGAGAAGAGGAAGAAGGGGGGGAGAAGTATGTGGAGATGGAGGAGAGGAAGAAGATATAGAGAGGAAGAAGAAGGAGAGGAGGGGGGGGGAGACTCGGGAGAAGGCGAGATTGCGGGTTTGTTAATGAAGATTGAGATTGGATCTCGAAATGGGGAGGGGACAGTTCGGGACTTGGAGGGGTGAAAACAGTGACCTATGATTGTTGAGCAAATTAGCAAGATGCAGAGGTATCAGGGTTTTCACCGCCCTTTGCGCTTCTCACTGGATGGACGCTGGACGGTCGACGTTGGAGGGAGGTATTTTAGAGGGGTTGGGAATTGGACTAGATAGACCTAGGCAATGAATGGGCTACTTCCTTAGCCATGACCATGATCATGAGGCCTAGGCGTGAGGTTCAAAGAATGATCCAAGGGAAGAGACCATCATTGTCTAGTCCAGCCATTATGCTTCTTCTGCATCGAGTAGGTTGGTGATGCTCGAGATCTTGGTGTGTCTTGGGCGGCTATCCCGTACCACCCTGACGACGCCTCGGCGACACGTCGAGACTCTATTTTCTCTCTCTGCCTAACCATTCTTTCTGCAGCATGAGTCGTCTCCTGCCAGGGGCACACGCCGCAACCGGTGGGCGCCGGGAGGGTAAAACGTGGTGGGCTTGACGTCTGGTTTGTTGTGGTGGGAGTGGGCTCATGTGCTGTTGGTGGGACTTACACGGGGATAACAAGCAACTGTTGTGAACTCGACAGCGGCAACTGGTTGGCTGCTCGGAAAAACTGGGGGAAATGTTGGTTCAAACGGATAGCGTTACAATGTGAGATGCAGCCGAGGTTGAAGCAGATTCGTGTGTAAGTGAAGGAGAGAGGAAGGAGATGCTTTATAGACGTCAAAGCCAGTAGTAGGGTGTGTGCGTGTTCGCTTGTTTGTGTGTGTAAATGTTGAGGCGTGTGCTTCTGCTTGTTTGCTCCTAAAAGTGCTTCTATCCATGTTAGCTACCTTACTTAGGTTGCCGACCTGCCGGCCCAAGCACTGCCTCTCTTACAAGTGGCGACCACGGAGGTACTTGATCTAGATAGGCACAGAGACTAACACAAGAGGTACACACGTTCTCTTCTTAGTGATCCATCCCACTCCAAGTTTTCATTATCTGATCCGATAATGCATCCTCACAGGTAGATTCCGAATGGAACTGGACTCCACTGGGGCCGGCTCGCGCTTGACTCCAGGGCCAGAACCAGTCCCGGTTCAGGGACCATCCGCTAATGCTACCCCTACCCAGAGGCTAAAGCCATTGGGCCTTAGCGTGGGGGATGCCACGGCGTATCATTGCCCAGAATCACCCACCATCGCACTTGCCTTGGCATTGTGCCTTTCAGTCGCCAAATCCCGTTCTATTCTTCCACGACCCCACCAAGCATATCCGTAGTTACATGGGTTTCTTCCATTTTCAACCTTCAACCTCACACTACCTTGTGGGATCACGCACCAACTGCACCTCCTCGAGCACAATACTAACGAACAATATCAGCGCCTTGTCCCTCTTTTTGACTTTGGCTTCATGTATCTGGACTTTCTCGCGGCGCCGTTCCATGACTTGGAACATAACCACTCAGATATCGATCCACTCCCTCAGGACGAGTGCTTCTTTCTCATCGGCACTTCCCATGGATACCCAGCCCAGTTTGGTATGGATATCCCTACCATCTCACAGATCTAACGCTATGTAGTCATATACCACCCTCCTCTAGCCTCGGATCTGGGTCATGTTTTGTGTTATGTACAGATGCCCCGCGAAACTTTGCTTCTAATCAAGGCTCAACTTTTGTCTCAGCAGCTAGGACGTGATCGTATTCGCAGCTACTATACGGCCCAAGCATTCGTTCTCGTTTCCAAACCCGAGATCTCATCACCCCCATGCTCTATTGCCTCGTTGCTACGCTCATGAGGAATTTATTGACCTATGTCCCACGCCATGACCACGTCTCTAGCGCCATCTGCCCGGTTTGTCCCTTGTCGATGCGACCTTTTCGACATTTTTGCCTTTTTCTGGCTTGTGACGACGTCAACTCACCCACCATTATCAATCGCTCTGGTCAAGTACCGCCGCATTCCGTTCTTCGGCGTGGGTCGACCACGACGCTTCTAGGTCTGATCTAGCTAGCTTCAGGCCTATTGCCTCAACCGTCCCGAGAGTTGAGACACTTGGGCTCCTTAGTCTGCAGCCCCGTTCCACCTAAGATAATCAACGTGCAGCATCCTGCATCTCAGGCACCACCTTCGCTCGACGTGGGACCTGGATGGTCGTCGTTGTGTGCACAAGCCGCGGGGGTCACCGTGAGCTGGTATCCTCCCCGTTGTGTGGCCCAGAGGGAGAACGCAGCTGACATACTTTCAGGAACCCATGGGTAGCTGAATATACGTAGGGACTGCGTACGCCTCACTTCCCGATTCATCAGCCTCCCATGTGTGTTGGATCTCCAGGGTTCCTCTAAGCCGCAAAGCTTTCGTACACCATCGTCAAGGGTGGGTAATTCGGACTTCCTTCCATGCAGGTCCCCTTATCCGCTTCGGCTGGTTATTAGTCGCATCCCACAGCCTACACCTAGCCATTTACTGCTCAAGCTGCAGCCCAGGCTCCTCTCTTCCGACTTGGCTCCTCCGGTCGACTGCCGAATGTTCCTCTCCTATCCACGGCGGCGAGTATAAGCGGTCTTAGTGAAGGCAGTATGCATTAACCTAGCCGAACCAAATCGTGCTCCAGGATGGGTTGGTTCTTATTCGCATACATATCCGAGGTGCGTGTTATTACCCCTCGTGTTCTTTCTAAACCTGGTTACATACCTAAATGGGTCGACTTGTGGGACACTTTAATTACACGTGATTCAACTTCGCGGATTCAACTGCGCGGATTCAAGGTGAGCAATTGGGTCTTTCTTGTTGTTCTAACTAATTCCTTGGCCAATCGTAGACCTCTCCATGAAGACAGCAACCGCAGAAATCACTTTCTCAACGCTATTTTATACAATGTTTTACCACCTATGTGATGGTACAGTCTTTCGCTACATGCTGGTCATTAAGTTGTCATGAAATGATCTCTGGAGTATCATATCCAGAGTCAGAGGTGCCCTTGATCTTCTTCTCTCCCGCAATCTCGCTTGTGGCTTTCTCCTTGACATCCTCCTTTGTCTCCTGCTGTGGCTTCTCCTCGGACTTGGACTTCTTCTCCTCTGGGTTCTCCTCCGTCTTGGGCGCCACAGCCTTATCCTTCTCTTCATCCTTCTTCTTCTCGTCACCACCGGTCTCAGACTCGGAATCGGAGCCAGAGGATGAGTCGGATCCGGAGCTCTCGCCATTGCTCTTGCGCTTAGCCTTGGCCTTCTTCTTCCGTGCCTTACGGCGCTCCTCTTTGCGGACCCTCTTTTCCTCGGTCTTGCGGGCCTTCTCCTCCTCCTTGCGCTGCGTTTCTGCGTCCTCGATCGCCTTCTTCTTCTTTTCCTTGCGGGTTTCAACCACCCACTCGTCGGTGACTTCGAGAACGGCCTCTGGGTCACGCTTGTATTTGAGCAGCAGACCCTGGATCTCGGCAGGGCTGAACTCGAGCTCAGGGATTTTGGCGGCGAATCGCACCGCGAGGGCTTCAACACGTTCCAGGGTCTCAATCCGAGTCTTTTCAGCCAAGTCTGATTCTCTTTGGACCTCCTCTGGATCAAGATACTCATATCTGGCACCTGCGGGGCCTTTTCCAGTGATCTCTTCTCCCTCATAGGGGGTATAGATGGCACGGAAGATGGATGTGATCATATCCGCGTCAGCGAGACCAAATTTGATGGTCATGTCAACGCGACCGGGGCGGATAAGGGCCTTATCCAGCTTCTCAATATGGTTGGTGGTCATGATGAGCACACGGCCCTCTTGAGAAGCCACGCCATCGAGGATATTGAGCAGACCAGAGAGGGAGAGTCGACCAGGGATCAGAGGAACTGCGCCGGATTTCCCACTCTGCTGGGAAGTGGAGGGAGGCGCAGTCTCCTGCGTGGTATCACCCTTTGTTTCCTCACGGGTGTGCGTCAAACCGGCGGTATCGATGTCTTCGAGTAGGACGACACAGCGACGCGGGAGCTCGGCGAAAAGTGAGGAAAGATTCTCCTCACTGGCCATGGAAGAGCTCAAACTGACCATGTAGATACGCATGCGGAAGAAACCAGCCAGTGCGAGACTCAGAGAACTCTTGCCTGTTCCAGGCGGGCCGTGCAGAAGATAGCCACGGCGGTAGGGAATTCCTCTGTTGGAGTACCAACGGCGAGTGTTGGGGTTGAGGTAGTCTTTCACATCGTCGAGGAACTTATTCTTGACCTTTTCGTTGAGAATAACAGTAGAAACAGGACGGCTGGCTCTGGTCATGCAGCGTTGCCAGCTGGGATCACCACCGCTGGTGCCAGAGGCACCGCGGTAGATGAGGGTTTTGCTCTCGTCCTTTTTGAGGTACTGCTGGCGAGCGTCGATGAGCAGTTCCTTGAGAACCCGAGGACTACGGCCGAAACAGGAAATGGAGATCTCTTCGCGTTCACTCGAGACGAGGAAGCCAGATTGTTCGCGGTTCTCGTGGCGCTCAAATAGCAGAAGGTTGCTCTTGTACCAGAAGAAGTGGGATCCAAAGGAGGGAGTGTACTGAAGAGGCTTCTTGCGTGGAGCACTGCCGTTTGAGCCGTCGCCGTCACCGTCCTCATATTCGTCCTCTTCGTCATTCCATCGCCACAGGAACCAGCTTCGAGAGTTGATGTTCGTATTAACAATAAAGCGGCGGGATCCCTGTGCGAATCGCTGAGTGGCGACCCAGGACATGATGATGTTGTAGATTTCATCATCGGTGCGAATGCGCACAACAGACATGAGGTACTTCTCGACATTGCCCCAGGCATAGTCGCTGATGTAGGTCCAGGCAAATGTGACTCCTGAGATGACGAGCAGCAACGGGATGTAGAGATTGAGGTCGATGCCCAGGTAGGTCTGGAGAGCGGAGGAAAAGACAGAGAAGCCCGGAAAGAGGAAGTCGAGGATGGCGAACTGGCCAGGGCGGCTGATAGGGTCGGGAAAGCCGTCGCCAGCGGTCGAGTTGGTGGCCTCCATGCTGGGTGAAGCTGATGCGAGATGTAGGAGGAGGAATGGCGATATCATGGATGGTTCTTGGTGGGATGTCCAGCAACGAGGTAAGAAAGCACGGCACCAGCAAGTCCTCGACTAAACAGTCTCGAGAGACCAAGAGCTAGTTAAGTGAGGGAAAGGATCAAGCCTGCGAAAGCAGATTGAATGACTTGGGAAGAAAGAAGAAGCGAATTTCTCATGTCGACGTTGACGTTGAGGTTTTATACCTCTTTGGCGTATGCATGCACATAAGATGCCCACCTTAGTGGAGGGAGGCATCCATCCGTCAGCAGCCTTACGAGGCGAAGCGTGCAGTGCATATCCCAGGGTCTGGTTAGGAACGAACGCTGACACTTGGTTGGCCGAGGAGACAAAATGCTTTCTGGTTTTCTGGGTTTTCTGAGTCACTGCCCGTACGGTTAGTTAAGAGTTGGGTCGCCGTTTTGGATATGTACACGTCGCGCTTGTCTAGGCATCAGTTAGTTCCCCGCCGTCCAGGGAGCACTGTGGGGATGGATGGAGGTCCAGCTGATTCTCTCTTCTCTTTACGGAATACTACGTACAAAGAGGTTAATCACACATTCGTAGTGGCCTTCTCGTCTCGCCGAACACTCACTGATGAGATCACTCCCGTTCGGCCCAGGCCACAGCGCCGAGCCAAGAGTCACAGCGGGGAGGGTTGAGGCCCGTCTCGCTAAACCGCAAGTGGACGCCGCGGTCATTGCACAGTACGTATTAATCTATATTTACTGTATTAGGTAGGCGCAGTGAAGAAGGCCTCCCACATGGTTTCTGAGATTCCGTCTATCGTGAATAATTAGGACCCATCGGCAGGGCAAACTCCAAGGCTTTCGGGTCAGTATCGTTCGAGAGTTGGATGATGTCATGGCACGATAGTAAGACGTTTCTATGATTCTGGTTGCAGATATGTGCTGCTCTTTTTAGCATTGCTCTATGAAGCTGTGCTAAACTAGACTCAAGTACGTACTGACAAAAGCGACTGGTTCGCTGAAAAGGAAAAAGGTATTGAGAAAGGGGGTATGTCGTTAAGTTCGTCCAAGTAATATTCCTCCCAAGCCGTATCATCGCCGATTGATGATCCCCTTTCATCTTCCACAACGCCCGAAACGCCATCCATATCATCATTAACTGTACACTATTTCCAAATAACATAAAAAGCAGACAAAGGACGAGGTGACATTATCATCCTTTGTAAAGCTGCAATTTATGGGTTCGCTCATTAACCCATTCCATTCATACAATATTGGTTCAGTTGTGGCAGTGAAAACCCTTCATCATTCATCATTCACTCTCGTCAGAACTGACATCAGAGCTGTAGTAGCTCTCCGAATCTGGCGCAGAGTACCCTCCTCGGCCCCCGTGGAAAGAGTTCCCTGGGTGGTTCTGGCCTGTGAGGTCGATGAATGGTGCGCCGCCCGGCATCGGTGCATTCATGGGAGGCGGAGGCGGAGGCATCGGA
>JADDON010000637.1:0-38165 GCA_017140175.1 Fusarium staphyleae | reverse complement strand
GCTACTGTACACCCCCTTCTCACCCCCAGTCCCATCCTCTCCACCCCAGTCTCTATATAGCTTCAAGCCTCCCCCATCCCGCCTCTGTTTCCTGCCTCTCGTCCTGTCTGTGCCGTATACAGGGCGTCCAGTGCCTGGCCGACGTCCCTTCATCTTCTACCGAGTATCCGTATACTCGCCGACTTTGACGGGCAGATCTACGGGCTTTGACTTACACCTCGACCTCAGTCACCGCTTCACGTGAACTGGATCTCATATGATCCAGTCTCAACCCTCGCTTTGAGGAATTGCTTCAGTCGGTCTACCCTTACTCATTGAAAGCTTGTAGTTTATCTCCTCTACTGGGGCACCTCACTGGCTCTTCATATCTCTCATAACCGTCCCCAAATGCTGACCTCCCCGCTCTAGTTACCAACCTTGACTCAGCATTCTCACTCAAAGAACAGCGATAGACATGTCACCATGATGGAATCAGAAATCCAGACCATCATCATCGTCCTCGCGACCGTGGTCCCCGTGACGGCCATCACCGCGGTCGGATGCATCCTCTACCGCCGGAGTCGCCAACGCCAACGTCGTTTCCTTTTCCTCAAGAGGGGCATCACCCCCATTGACGATGAAGAGATCGAGTCATGGAAGACGGACAGGCCAAATGAGAAGAGGCGTGTTATTGAAGCTGTGTCCCACCACGATCAGGGCCGGGATCTGGAGAAGCAACTGGAGTACCACCAGCGCCAGAAGAGCATGTCTGTGAGCTCTGTCCGGAAACCACCGAGCGTTATCATATACGAGCGGTCACATACACGATTCTCCGAGGAGCTTTCGCCTCGCTCGCCTCATCACAAGCGAAGCATCGACGTGCCCCCCACGCCGGTTCTAGCCCGAGCTCCCAACTCACGTCCAGGTCTCACCGATGACACCGTGCAGGGCGATGATGCCTTCATCCCGCCTCTGAAGCGCCAACCTTCGCGCCTAGCCAAGCTTCCTCCCTCGGCCTCTCGCCATAGCCGCACCCGGAGCAGCCGCAGCAGCACCGTGAGTGCCAACTCACCACGCGACCCGTGGCACGGCCATTATCCCGAGTCCTTGTTCGGCCCTCGCAGCTCGAGCGAGTACCTGCCCCGCACGAACCGGTCTCTCGACATCCGGCGGCAACACTACCGGATGCACTCCAATTCGAATCCTACGAGAATGTCGTTTGACGATGAGGTCTTCCTCGGCGGCCTTTCACCCCGGCCACTGATCCGCCAGTCGGAGATTGGAAGGGCTATCGGATGAGCTCGGCAGCATTACTTTACCATACGAGTCGAGCCTAGCAACGTTTCCCGCAACGGCCTGTTTAAATCCCCAATTATACCGAACGGTGGGGCCGAGATCATCTCGGAACCGGTTTCTGTGAAACCAGCAGGGACAAGGAACAAGGGACAAAATCATCACGAACTGACGATAAAATTCTGTGTCGATGGATCGACAGAACGAGATGATTTCATTTGATGATACCCGCCCTAATGCTACTACACGTTATGCTCAACAACACCAAGCGTCCAAGCTCACATTCTTTCTACCAACATTAAAGAACCCCCTTTTTCTTCTCACGCCTTCCAAGAAGGAGGCAGCATATTGCGGTCGGCAGAGGCCCGACTTATTTAATCCCTTTTTGACATTTCGAGGGAGGATTAGTTTGCGTGCTGGCGCCTATTCCGGCCGGAACACGGAGGTTTTTGTGCATTTTGATGACGGATATACCCCAGAACTTTCCTTTTATTTTATCATCTCTTTTATGACGACCGAGGCAAGCGAGTACAGACGAACGACAAACGGGATTCGTTCGAGCGGTGCATGAAGCAAACCATGCAGGGAGGCTCATTGAGGCCTGATACACCAAGGTCATCCTGATGTGATCAGGATGCAGACACGCAGCTATATACTATATATGATGGATAGGGTATCAGCAGCATGAAAGCTTATTAGATATCTACATACCCAACTCAATTGATGAACAAGATTGGAACACAAGGATATTTTCACCCCGTGCCTTGTGATGCTTTGTGACCCTGAAGTGCTAGTTCTAAGGTAAAATGAAGCGTTGGTGAGCAATTGGAGTCAAGCTTAATATGGTCTCAATATACCAATTCAGATAGAATGCTCAATTACAGGTGCCCTGGATAGTCGTGGTGATATAAGGTATCTTGGGTGTAGATAAACGAGGTCCGGGTACGTACAACCACTCACTTAACGCGCCCTCAACCACTCACAGCGCGGCATCGCGTCGCCACTCTCGACTTCGCACCCGCACACGCGCGCTTCTTTCAACCTTTCACCCTCTAACTACTACCATTGCTCGAGCACCCAACGACTCGCTGTCAGCCGCCGAGAAGGAGGCTATAACTAACAAGTATTCGATACTGGACAACGTCGAGATACAGAGAGAGTGCTCATTAGAGGAGACCAAGGCGGGACCATACATATATATCTCTTCGACACCGGGCCTTCGACCGTGCTGGTGAATTTGGGCAAGGAGCAAGACCAAGTGGTCGCTTCAGTCGGGGCTGCATCTACAGCTCAAAGGGTCTTGGTCATTGGTTTTCTCGTCCATTCCTCCAACCTTGCTCGCTCTCCAGAGGAACCTCTCTCTCACCTGCAAAACCTCCATCACCTTTAACGCCCTCACAAGCACCACAATGCCGCCGCGCAAGTCCAATCCGCGCAAGAGCGACACCTCGTCGGCCCGCTTCGTTCCAATGGATGACGCAGTGCCTGTAGATTCTACACCGGCGCCGGCGCCGGCGCCCTCGGCGGAACCCGTAGTAACTGTTGAGGCGGCCGAGGCGTCTCCCCGGCCGGCGTCGGACAAGAAGGATAAGGACAAGGAAAAGGACAAGGACCCTGACGCCATAACCATCGAGGTGAGCGCATCATACGCCCAAGAGTCGGGGAATATCTCGGCTCCGAGTAGGAACGGGCATCACTGACAAAGTTGGACAGGATCTGGCATTGCCCAAGTCGATAATAACGCGCCTATCCAAAGGAGTGCTGCCCCCCAACACGCAGATACAAGCCAATGCCATCTTGGCCCTGAGCCAAAGCACCACTATTTTCATCAACTACCTAGCCTCGCAGTATGGTTTCCGTTAGAAAACAGTCCCTGTTACATATACCATGTATTGACCCCTCCCTCCAGCGCCAACGAAAACACCGTCAACGCCGGCAAAAAGACAATCTCCCCCGCAGACGTCTTCAAGGCCCTCGAGGACACAGAGTTCTCCTTCCTCCGCGCGCCCCTCGAGGCCGAGTTCGCCAGCATGTCGACCCCCTTCATGACGACCGTCTCCATCATCTTTGCTAACAGCGATGCCCAGAGTTCAACGCCATCCAGACCGAGAAGCGCACGTCGTACCGCCAAAAGGTCCGCGCCAAAAAGTCCGACGGCCCGGACACGGACATGCCCGACACCTCGCACGTCGAGACCGACGCTGACCCGGACACCACCCTCGCTTCCGAGGCCTCGGGCCCGCGCACCAAGCGTGCCCGCGTTGATCCCGCCCAGGCCGCGGCGGCATCAGCAGAGGTCGAGGACGACGCCGAGACGGAGGAGGAGGACCCTGTACCTGAAGATGACGACGACGACGATGATGATGACGAGGTGGAGGAAGAGGAAGAGGAGGCCGAGGGCGATGTGAGCGGCGATGAGACGCAGGACGCACTCGAGCCCAAGGAACGGAGGGACGACAAGGATGAGGCGTTGGATGGGGATGAGAGCGATTGAGATGCTCCATCCAAAGGGGTTTTGCCATTGTCCTGATTTTACATTGTTGGCTAGCAAAACGAGTAAAATCATGCATCTGTCAACTATGTTACACACTACGCCTTCTACTCATTGACAACATTAGCCGACTCTATACTTCCACGGATCTTCAGGTCACTTCTCGATGCTGTACAACACATCTCGCCCATCAGAATCCTTCCGATGCATACCCTTGCCGTACCACAGTTGAGCCAGCCTCGTAGGGCGTGAGCATCTGCCCCCGAAACAAACATCCCGAAGGGTGCTACCGCGCTGCGCATTTTGTGCGAACCCCTTTTATATATCAGCCAGTCCGATTCGCTGGGTCGTCTGGGGTGCCACTGACTCTAGGGGCTCAATGCTTAATTAGTCTGTCGCACAGCATCATGACTTGCACGGGAATCTAATGCGAGACAGGAGCAAGGCATGTGTTTCGCGAAGGACATATCATAACCTGCGAGACAAATACCAGGACCATATCATCCCCACGCGAAAACACATCAACATAAGCATCATGATCAGTTTGAAGAGATTGAAATAAATAGATTCCTCATTGCCTCATCCAGCAGCTCGTGCAATACCGACCGCACTCGCGATATACTAACCGGGGTAACAAGACATATATGCTCCCATCCAGGCAGCAAAAGTGACACAGGTAGAATCCAAACGACAACATCTCGTAAATAATCAACATGAATACTAGGTGTGTGCATTAAACCATGACGACAAACAAGTCCAACAGAAACAAGACGAGCAAAAACATGATAGAAGCAAAGCTCGTCCCAGACTGAACCTCCAGCGACAGATAAATCGTGTATCAAGAAGGAAAAAGAAAAGCATTCCGGGGACCAAAGAATCGAAAAAGGTGACGTGGTATCAAAATGAAAGCCCGGTAAAAGTATGTCTGCCTTGCCAACGCGTATGGCTCCCAAGGACGCACAAGCGAACCGCAGATGAAACCTCACCCGCAAGACTCGAGCCGAACAAACTGACTGCCCAAACATGAACTGAATCCAACCATGCCTCAAACAGAAAAGAAGAAACCCCCCCCACCAAGAGCCAAAAGAGTATCCAAGAAAACATGGTATGTTACAGGCCATGCATATATCCAACCCGTTAGAGCAAACCAAGCCACAAAATAAACAATATGCGTGTTCCTGAACCCTGACTCCTCTATCCCACCGAGGCCAAATGCTATACGCGATTCATCGGGCCAAAACGCCCTTAAAGCACATAGCCACTCCACCAATATGTATGCTTGGATGACCAGGAATACTGAACTGAAGGAGTTCGGACCAAAGAGAGGATAGAAGTCTCTCAGCTAAAAGATATATCAAAAGAAAAGAAGAAAAAGAAGAAGAAAAAAGAAAAAGAAACCACCACACGATTAGGTCAAACCTCAGAGTGAAAGCAAAAATAATCGCATGGCAAGTCAAGTCATGCCCTCGTGTCGCGTCAGCACATGTCGTTACGCAACTCATTGCGGCTGCTGTCCGGGAGTCCACCACTGCTGTGCCGGTGAATGCTGACCCGACCAACCCTGAGTGACTGCCGGCCCTCCAGCTCCGCCCTGAGGCATGTATTGCCGAGGTGTCTGGTCCGTCGAGTACATGCTCTGCCCAGCACCATACTGCATGCCTGCCATGCCGGGAAACTGCATGCTCGTCTGCATCTGTCCCGAGCTCGGCTGGCGCAGATGCGACGCCGGCGACTGCGACGGATGAGGCGCTTGGGACTGAGCAGTATAGCTGCCGTAGCCGTGCTGCGGCGCCTGGGGAGTCTGCGGCCACATACCCTGGCCCGATTGATAGTTGTAGCTGGGTGCGCCCTGCGAAAGGGAACTGGCCGAGCCTGGGAGGGTTGGCCTCGTGTTCGACTGTGTTGGAGAGTGGGCCATACCTCTCATGGGCGCCTGAGTGAGGTTGCTCTGGGCGCTGATTGATTGAGAATACGGTGCCGTGGTCATCATCATCTGTGGGCTCTGCGTGGAAACCATACCAGGCTGCTGGGACATGGCCGTCGCCGTGGTGTGAGGTGAGTGCGATGGCCTGCTGGTCGCGGCCGACGTCGCGTCAGCCGAAGCCACGGGCTGCTGGGTGAGATTGGACGAGGGTTGCTCGTGCGGCCTTCGCCACAATCCCTGAAGGTAGTCGTTACGCATATCCCGCTGCTGGTTAACAGATCGGCTGAAGTCGGCAGCGTGGTGAGCCTGAGAGTTGAGTTCTCCAAGCGGGGAGGGACGAGTCTGGTCTTGGTAAGCAGGGCCGGTGATCTCCTGGCGAGGACCGCCTTTGAGTATTCCGGAGTAATCGCGAGTCCGGGAATCGCTCAGCTCTGATCCTAGTGTCAATCCTGGCATTCTGGTCGTGGTCCCGGGTGGTGGTCCGATCATACCTGGTTGAACGAGGTGCGGCTGCGGGGGGCCGGGGAAGGGTCCAGGGTTGTTGCTGTAAACAATCTCTGGATGCGGACCAGCCAGCATAACATTGTTCTGGGCCTCAGCCGCCTCTCTAGCCTTGGTCGCGCCGGGGCGCTTCTCGCCAGCAAGGTCAGCCTCAGTAAATCCTTGCTTCCGCGCCTTGGTTTCCCAATAATCGTCCCGAACTCGCCGGCCATTGTCAATAACACGGCTTCCAAACTGTCGGAACATGGATCTAGCAGTGACGATAGCGATTTGCCTGGAACGGTACGAGAACGGAAGGATCTCCTGTTGGACCAAGTCATCCTTCTCGGCCTGGCTGGCGATAATCTTGAACAGAGACCGGTTCTTGTTGAATAAGAGATACGAGTCTCGGTATCCCAGTACCCTAGCGCATTCGGTAGCAAGCATAAATAGCCTGTCCCCTCGGTTTGGGACCAAGAATGTCCGGCACTTATAAACTCGGCCTCCATTCAACGTGCCATTGGGCTGTACCTTCTTCTCTCCAAACTCGTCGATCTCGCGCGGTAGATATTCATCGCCGCTCGCATTAAGCTGATCAGTCGTATGATCCCGGACAGTTGGTAGCGCCTTAAGAGTGGACTTGGTTGGAGTGGTCTTTGGGGGCATCTGCGTCTGAGCGGGCGTATAAACAGGACTTGCTTGCGTTAAGGTCGTGTTTTGAGACTGGGGAGTTTGAGGCGGGGGGATCGCCTGGGGGAGAGGCGCAGCTGAAGCCTGCCCGGGAGCGTCGGAAATGCTCCCTGATGATCGTGACTTCATTGGTCTTCCTCGTTTCCGTGACGGTCTTAAATCACCTGTATGACAGAAATAGTCAGTATCGTCTTGCGCTCTTGATCCCCGCACTCAAATGTATGACGCCATAATGTCTATAGTGAAGTATCGCACGAGAACAGCAATCCAGAATCAGAGCCGAATGAACATCGCAAACGGAGTCGCGCATGGCAGCGCGATATGGCCTGGGGCTACATCTGGTAACGCAGCGCCTGGCCACATGTTACTCGTCCCGACATACCGTCATTGCCGGGCTGCGGCGCGTCGTAGATATCCGGTGAATGGCCGCGCTTCAGGCTGCGCTGTGGGGGATATGAAGGAGCTGCTATCAAACGGACAGGTTAGCATCGTGAATGACAGATTATATCAGATCGATAGGTCAACGGCGCGCGCGATGTGTTGTGCAGTGTAAATCAAAACGAACAAGACCGAGGTAATGCGGGGCAAGACGAGCATTCAACATATATTGAATGATGCCCAGTTCGCGCAGGCAAAATTCATCAAGAGAAGGAGGGAGGGAGGGAAGGATTGGAGGGGTGGTGTGAGGCCGCAACTAGCATAGATCGGAGAGTAGTTAGACTTACGAGGAGAGTTGAGAGCGGCGGGATTGATCGTCGCGTTATCAGCGCCGCTCTGATGGGCGGAGTACATGACAGAGCGAACCAGACCAGCGGGAAGCGGCGAGAACAAGGGCGACTACGATGATAGCAACGGCGACGTGTCGTGAAATGTTTGGATTGACGAGTCGAAGGGTTGGAGAAGATGCAGAAGGAGGGCAACGTCAGCCGCACGTGGTTGGCCGCTTAGAAGAGGCGCACTGTCGAGTGCGAAAGGCGGATCGCAGGTTATAAGCCGGACCGTGATGTGGGAAACCCGCCTGGCCTTGTGACGAGACTCGGCCGGCCAGGCCAAGGCTGGGGCGCAAACTCCAGACGCAGATACGGGCTGGTGATCCAAACCGAGACAAGGTGGGAATCCAGAGAACCGGCGCGGCAACGGCGGCGCGCGCTGAGCGTATAGTAAAAAGAGGTAGACGAAGATAAGGCGAGGCGAGGCAAGGCAAAAATATCACACAAATGCAAGGCTGGAAGTAAAGGAAACGGAAGCACAGAAAGAAAACCAAGCCCAGAACGGGATGCTGAATTACCTTTGTGTGGTGATGGGGATGCGGACGCGGAACGCGTTGTGCGACGACGGCGGCAACGACGTCAACGAGGCTCAAAGTAGAGGAAACCAAGACAAAAAAAGGCGGCGAGAGTGCGGTCGCGTAACAAAACGAAGAAAGGTCCCTTGAAGCCTCGATAATGCGCTTTCTGTTGATCTCAAGGTGGATGGTTAGACGATACGATGGAGCGGGCGGGTGTGTGCGTGTGTGTGTGTGATGGCGGAAGACGGATGGTGGGCGATGGTGGTGGGATGGATGATGATGATGGATGTGGCAGGTGGAGGGGACGGGATTGCGCTGGATGGGCAGATGGGGTGGGAGGAAGGTGCAGTAGTAGTGCGTAGCTGCTGGGGACGCAATTGCAGTCAGTCGCACTTGCAGTGGCGAACCCAATCACCGAGCCGAGCAGGTGGAGAGATTGGCCCGAGCGGACAGAAAAGGCAAGAGCCAGGACCCAGAAAAGACTCACAAGGATGTCAGAACCCAGCAGGCAAAAGCGGAAAGCCTAAGGTAGTTTAAGGTGGTGAAGGCGGAGGTGGAGGAGACGACGGCGGCGGCGGCGGCGCAGCGGGGGCGTCAGCGAACGGTGAGTGAAGTGGCTATTGTCGAGTGCGAGCGAGCGATAGCGTAGTATGGAACAATGCGACCGAGGAGGCCGCGCTTGAATGTGGAGAAGAAACGAGGTCGAGCGTCCCAAGCGGAGTTCCCTAGTTAGTGCCTGTATAACCGTGTAGCGCGCAGGTTGCACCTCAAGTTCCAAGTTGAATGCGCAAATGGACGGCGCAATGAATAGTACGTGATAATGGATAATGGCAACAAGACTGAATCGCTAGCGGGTGATAAAGCAAGCGGCAGTTGGGCGTGACGAGGAGCCTAGAAAGCGGGAGAGGGACCCGAAACCTGCTGCGAATCCCCGACGCTGCACAAGTTGCGCGTGGTTTGTGTGTCCCTTGAGGATGAGGGCTTAAGGGAAACGGTGGAAGATGGAGGAGAGGCTGCACTGCCGGTGATGGTGGTGGTGCTGTTTGCTGGTGCGGGTGGATGCGATGTACTATGATATACGGAGTACAGGCTGGAGAGAGTATCGAGGCAGTTGGCTGTGCTCTGAGGATAATGATGCTGGTGACGATGAGCCAAGTTGCTCCTTGACAGATTGGATATCCGTAGATGGTATCCGTACTCCGTAGATGAAGGAGGGAGGAGTGGGACGAAGAAGGCTGCTGGGATAGCAGAACAAGATGGAGTGGAGGGGGCAAAGGGTTTACCGTTTGAAAGGCAGCGCGGATGGAGGGAGACGGATGACGAAGAATGGTTGGTTGAGATGGCGCAAGCCTGGGGGAGGAGAAGATGTGAGTGGAGAAGGGAGCCAAGGCAAAGAAACAAGAAGCAAGGGTGATGGAGCAGGGGAGCGAGCAGCCTGGTTGGTCTTTTGACAGGGAGGTGTGTGTGTATACAAGAGTGAGACACAGTGAGAAGGAGGACCAAGACGAAGCCGAGATGGATGGTGAATGGCGATGGTGATGCTATTGAGATATGGGGGAGAAGAAAGACGGTGTGGGCGGCTCGGGCGGGAAGATGAAGGGAAGGGTAGGTAAGGTATGATTACAAGATGATTGAAGAGAGAGAAAAATAGAAGACCTCGGCCAAAAGAAGAGAGAGAAAGACAAGAGGGCAGAACCCAGCATCAGCATCCGCATCATCAGCATCAGCATCATTGGGTTGCTGTTAGTCCAGCTTCGGCTACGGTCCAAGATCCTGGGCCCTGGTCCTGGAAGCAACGAAAGTGTCACTGTGCAGGATATCGAGCATGCGCCAAAAAGAAAGCAAAACCCAAACCGGGGAATAGGACAACGGCTGAAGCCTCGTGGTTGGTTGGCTAAAGTCAGTGAATGTCATCAGTTGTCAGCATCTCGTAACGCAGCGAGTATGAATCAGTTTGTCTGATGATATTGGCTTGTCGACATGACATCTTTTGCCTGGATAGGTAAGCAGGTAGACTCTAATTAATGGCATAACACGTACAGTACTGTACTGTACGTACGTAGTGACTTTTCGATTCGCAAACTGGAAGAGAAAAAAAAGCTCTTTCAACTGCTGCCTCTGGAACGTTGGGGATATCCGATACTTCGATCTCCTCCACGGCGAGGCCAGGCGAGGCCAGGCCAAGCCATTGATAGCTTGGCCTCACATGTCCTACGTGCTTTCCATTGACAGATCTGTCTCTGCGCGTTGCATGCATCAGAACAATAAGCAACGAGGACGGAAAGCAAGGCAAAACCTGTCATCGCCCCCGATCCGCGATGTCGGGTCTGGCTGTCGCACCGTGTCTGTGCTACTTGTGGCGAGGGGTTGCACGCCCGCTGCAAGCAAGCGCCCTGCCCTGTGCGTCGCTGTGCTAACTGCATATAGCTGTGATTACACACATTCAATATCTAAGTTAACCGGTGGATATGAAACGTCTGGATGCGCCGTTATTATGCCATGCCTCTTGGCGCATAGTTTGCTACGGCTGGGTTCCTTGTCAGAGCCTGCCTGCATGACCTCGATTGATACGCGACTCCAGAGTTGATCAAGTGCATTTATTAGCATCATATCATTAAGCGAGACCAGGCACTTACACGCCTTCTCGGTCAAGATTCGACGACGCACAGTGATGGTATCGCAACGCTCACCGAATCGCCTTCCCTTTTCAGATTAGATCATCAGGAAACTGGCATGAGTCCCATGTCTTAGGTCTAAATAGTACATAATGTTTTGTCAGTAAGTCTGTCAGTCAGTCAGTCAGTGGAGGGCTGCCTGACACATATCGCATGCCTCTTTCATGGTTTCACCAAGGAGAGACTCTAGATCGGACGCCTGCTCGGGACAGATTTGTGTCTTTTCTTGGCGCTGTTTCTAATTGTCTCTCCCAGCCCACAGTTGCAATGAAGTAAACGTCATTGAAGCGAGCCGTTATCGTATTGCGACGATGGTCTGGTGAGCCTTTGTTGAGAGAGGCCATGTCTCAACCGGAGTCAGCAACGGAGTTAAGGGACATTTTTACCCAACCCCCGTCTCAGGCCAGACGTCTGTGCGAGAAGCTGGGCTGTTCTGCCACGAAAAGCTATTCGGCGTGACCGTGATATGGATATCTCGAGGAATAAGGTGCAGTTTGACTTGAACGATAAGCTGTGATCAAGCCGAGAAAACGACATTAGCGCTAGTTCACGATTAGCCACCCTAATTAACCCACTTATCATGGGGTGCAAATCGCATCTGCAACCGCTCTGGAGAACGTTTATGTATTAGAGACCCATGGGCTCTGGGGATTAACTAACGTTACAGTCCCAGAGCCTCCTCCATCACCCGCTCGGGCCCCTTGTCCAGGTCGCTCTTGGGGATGTAACCTGCTATGTAACTACCGCTCGTCAACACAGCAATCGATCAAGTCAGCTAGACTCCGAGAAAGAGCTATCCACGGTTGATCAAAGATAGGAAGGGGGAGGTGCGGGAGCGATCGCCCCCAAAACCCCAGACCACACCAGCTTAATTCACCTCGGACCTCCCACCATCCACAACCACGAGTCTAACGATCCTCGCCTCGGTCCCCGCACACGCACACACACACACGCACAGTTCCCGCTCTCGCTCTCCTGCGAGTGTGACTGCAACTCTGCATCCCAAGGCCACTATGTACGGAGATCCAAGGACCCCCCCGCCCCATGTTGACATGCCATGCATCATGATCCCGAATCTCTTCACCCCAGATTCGCACACAGACTCCGCCCACGACTTTGACTAGCAGCGCGAGATACGCGAGAAACATGGCCCGGCCCCCTCCTCCCTACTTGGGAGGAAAGCAACTGCTGCCCCGCGCGTCTCCTCGTGATGCTCAGTTTCAATCCACTCCTGGATCTCATCTAACTAACTAGTCTAGCGACTCACAGACGTGTCTCGTAAAAGACACACGCCCAACCTTTCTACACGCCCACGAACCAACAACCACACCAACAACAACCACACACAAACAGCGGGGGCCCCCTAGTTCATTATCACCGATGCACTCCGCGCCGTTCTCTGTGACCGCTAGCTCATAGCCCGCCGCGGCTTTATCCCCTCCCTACTCCAAAAACTGTTCTTGCCGCCGCGAACCCACCAACCATCAACTACAGTAACGTTAATGCCCAGCCATTCTTGGAACCGTTTCGACGTCACAGAGCCTCCTGCTTCACCGTTTTGAACTGCTGATTTCATGTCAGGCATGCATGCAAGCTTGTTCCTGGCTGGGCCTGTCACAGCACAGCATTAGATTCCCTCCAGGGCTTGCTCCTCCTGGCCCGCACGTGAAACTCTGCTGGCGCTGGTCCCTAGGTACCTAGTTAGTCTAGTCCTTGTTCTGCCGCGGCTCAACCTGAAATCTCCAGAGGAAAATCGCCGTCAAGTGGCTGCATTTCCCCTCACCGTGATCCTGGTTCGCGAGCCCGGACATACACAGTAGGCGTCTCTATCCAACTCTTCTACCGTTCTTTGGATGATAGCTCACGAGCCTCCGTTCTCTTCTTCTAACCCGCTTGAAATAGAATCAACCAACTTTTGCTCCATAAATCGGGGCCCGCATTGCATCATCCTGATGCATTATCCTTGCTTCCCCTCGACTTCCAGTCTTGTGACGCCTGCCTCTGCCTTTGGCTGACTTGCGAGTACATACCGAGTACTCCGTACGTACGGGGCCAATCATGTCGGCCCGTGAGGCCGTCTCTCGTTAATGGGTATCGTGCTGGGGTCCTTGGTGAGCAAGAGAGGCGTTTGTCTCGGCCCTTGTTTGATCTGCTCCGTCTTCTCACGCCTAACTAGCTAGATCCTTGCTCCGCTAGATCTGCTGCCTCTCCGGCGGATATCTGCCTGCTTACGGAGTACACAATAATTCAAGTTATACGGATACCCTCAAACTCATGGACTTTCGTCTCTGGCAAAAAACGAAGTCAGACTCTAACCAACTCCACTGCCACGAAAACTCGTCTTCCTGCCTTCATCCAGACCCGATGAGACGTCGCGTTTCCTGCTTTCCGAGATGCATGTCGCACGCTAAACGCGATCTCGTGAGCCTTTCTCAGACGCGCCGCGTTATCAAGCTCCTTTGAGGATACCTCCGCCGGGTCTAGCAGAGTACCCGGCGTCATGCATTTCCCAATCCAGCTGGCTGCTGCTCCCCCCTTCGCCATCACATGGATCGACGCGCCGGTCCCAGGGCACTTGCTCACCGGCCGCAGCCACGTTTGCGTCTTAACATTACGGAGTACTGAGTACGGAGCACCGGTGCTTTGATATTGCTAGTCAGGGTTGTGGTAACTATTGTCCGAGGTAATAACGTGCAGCTGTAACGTTATCCGTACGGAGTAGAGTCCGTCCCATCATGGTCAGTCGAGTATGACAAGACCCATCACAATGCATGCTCCCTCCAAGTCGGCATATCGCAGCGCTAACTCGATCTTGACGGGCACTGGTTGCGCTCGGGTATGTCAGGCGGACCCGAGCAGAGACAAAGGTGACACTGATATACGCGATATGGCGATATATGTGAACGCCGTGAAGGTCAGATACGTTTCAGATGGAAAGGATAAAGGTACTTTCCAAAGTGCTTTGTCCGTTTGCCCTTACCAAGTCATTAACCCAGCTCTCGTTATGATCATAGACACCGTGAGAATGCTCACCAAGCAGGCTCCCTGGACCTTCGATACCCCTCAACATCCCGGTTGTTCCAACGGGGAACCAGACCAGGCTGCAGGGGCCTTGATGACAGCGGAAGCAGGCTCTGATTATCTCTCTTCCTCTTCCTCTGCCCCCATTGGCCCGTCTTTCGGATGAGTAGCCATCGGTGTCATGAATCTCGCCGCCACAGCTGAACTTCATCCTTTCACCTGTACCCAACCTACCGACGCCCGTGTCATCCGAAAGACTTGTTGGTTTTGCCAAGAAAGAGCATTCTCTCCCAATTCGACAAGAAGTCCCGAAATAACAAGAGAGCTCTACTTACTGCAGAGTTGCATGCATTGCTTTATCAATGGCTCGAAGGCTCGAACAAAGAAGCCACATGGGAGAGCGCTATTATCTCATCGGATCACTCTATTGTCCGTACACGTAGCAGTACGTGCAGCAGATAATCAGACTTACATTCACCATACGTGCCATCCCGTCTTGACATGCACGGTGGGTGGGCTTAAAAATCGTCCTTCTGCGGCTGAGGAAGCTTGCCAGTCTTTGGTTCGGAAGAGATTTGGCCTCGGATGGAGAACAGTCTATGTTCGGGGACGTAGCTGGCCAAGCACTCAGTCTCGAGTACCTAGCAGGTTGCATAAAGCGGCGGTTCACTCGAGCATTTGGGTACAGTCTTGGTTCCTCATTTCAAAGTCTAAAGAGATCCTTGGCAAGCAACATCGGCGTGATGATGCTGTCTCGCTTGCGGTTGCAGCGAGATACTGGCCTGCAGTGAAAGACCCTGGTCAATCCTTTGGTGACTCCCATCATATCATATGACGCCGCATTGGTGTAGCCAGGACCAGGATTTCCGACGTCTTGCGGAGGTGGCTGGCCAGGCAGCAGGCAGCCTGAACTAGCCACGCTTCAGTCAATCCGTAACTATCGGAAAGGTGTAACAAGTCAACATCTTCTTGTTTGGCCTTTGGTAATCGGTTGCTATGAGCCCGCTGGTGACTAGATCAGACTTTTGGCCACAAGTCAAGCGAGCTACTCCATACACAACGTAGTAATGCTGAAGCAGCGGCTGGTTTCCCCTAGCACCCGAGAAATGGTAAAGTTATGCACATGAAGTACTTGTCTAACCGGGAGCTGGGGTCTGCACGCTTATCTGATAAACGTGAATCTCAACACCACAACAGGCTTTTGGCCCTGTCGAATTGATTGTAACAACGAAAGAAAGCGCCTAAGGTAAGCTTTAGTGGTTATGTGTGCATTAACGGGATGATATAATCGGGCTTGTTCTGGCCTTCATAATAGGAATCGGACGTGGAACATCCAATGCGTACATATCAGACCGTTATGCGGTCTTGGAGTTGACTAATAGTGTTTCTAGACTCTTCATTAAGAACTGATATTGGGGGCCATGGCACCTTTGCCTGTAGATGAATGGCAGCCAATATTGCGTTCCTTGAAAGTGAGGGAGATATACCAGGCGAGTTGCATCGAGAAATTTCTTACTTGGATGGCTCAAGTAGATGGTAAGATATCACGGAAGTTGAGTAAATGCCAGTTCGCCTCAAATATCTGATGGGTTCCTTGGTTTACAACTCTGCAACCATTGAGATAGATGGTTTCATGTTAGTTGTGTTCCAAGCCATGCCTACAAAGTAAGTAATTGATAGTAGGGATGAAATGCCATGATTTTCTACCAACTTTCAAGGAACAATAAACTCGATTGAAAGGCTCAGTTTGGTGCCATTGAAGCCTTCGAGCTCGACTCAGTTCAATATAACTTCTGGAAGAGATACCATGAGAGGAACTCGGTTGAAGTGAAGTTCAGATGCAGCCACGTGACACCGATCTCAGCAGTCATGTGACTAAATGTTATAGAACTAGAAATAAGTATTCTCAGCTGGGACTTCAAATTAATATTAGTACTTGCCAAGTATCTCTGAGGATTTCACGAGAATAGAACATATCTATATACTTCCTGAGCTTGCTATTTGGTTGCATTGCCTGCTCGTTGATTATATGAAAATCAAGCGTGGTCAAGGTACGTCGTAAGTGCTGGGCAGTCTTGATCCAACTCTTATCGATAACAGACCCACTAACGCTTCGATTCGCCGTATTGGATCCAAAAGCATTCGCTCATCGACGTCCTTTTTCATCATCTGCCTGTAGCCTCAAAACTGCAGCACTATTAGGATCAGGTCGGAGCAAAGATGGCGAGCTTAAAACGATCTCAAGAAGCAGATGCTGTGGCATCCAATATCTCCTCCAAAGTCTACGTGCGCTCCACTCGAAGTGGCAAGGTCCAGAAAATTGTCAGAGAAGTCTACTTGCGAACAGACATTCCTTGCTCCTCGAAGCTGTGCAAAGTGTGTCTTCAGGATGCTCCCAAAAATGCAGCTCAGCAGGGTTAGTATCGATGCGCATCATCTGCTTCAGTTAGTTAACAACAGTACAGTTCAGCCTTTTGTTCTATCAGACAAGCCAGCAGGCACCAAGGCGTTCCCCCAAGGCCACTACTTGATTCCCGATACTAATGCCTTGCTCAACGCCATGGACCTCTTTGAGCAAACCTCCGCCTTTTACGATGTCATCATTTTACAAACAGTGCTTGAGGAGCTGCGGAATCGGTCATTACCTCTTTACAACCGCTTGGTGAGCCTCACAAAGAGCGAAGACAAGAGATTTTATGTCTTTTTCAACGACTTCCGGCTCGAGACCTTTGTCCACCGCGAGCCAAATGAGACGGTCAATGACCGGAATGACCGAGCTGTGCGACTGGCTGTGAAATGGTATGGCGAGCATCTAGCAAGGACAAAGGCCAAGAAAGTTCCGGCCGTAATAATGCTCAGCGACGACCAAGACAACCTCCGAAAAGCCAAAGCAGATGGGCTCTACGCATCTTCTCTAAGGGACTATGTTGGTGGGCTTGAAGATGGCGAGAGGCTCCTCGACATGGTTGCTGAGTCATTGAATCAAGGATCGTTCAAGAAACAAGGGCAGATGCTCTACCCCGAATTCTTCACTTTGTCGAGGATGATGACTGGGGTCAAGGCAGGCCTCATGCATCAGGGTATCTTCAATGTCTCACCATACAACTATCTTGAGGGTTCGATCAAGGTCCCAGCCTTCCCCAAGCCACTCCTGGTTCTGGGCCGCGAGAATATCAACCGTGCTGTCGACGGTGACCTTGTCGTTGTCGAGGTTCTTCCTCAGGACCAGTGGAAGGAGCCTTCGACAAAGATTATCGAGGAGGAGGCCATCACAAAGAACGAAAACGCAGATGTGGAGGAGAGTCAGGATCTTGTTTCAGAAAGGGAGCGAAAGGCTCTACAAGAGCAGGTCAAAAAAACCCAAAAGGGCTCTTCTGAAGGCCGTCCACAACCAACAGCCAAAGTTGTCGGCGTAATCAAGCGCAACTGGCGTCAATACGTTGGTCACATCGATCCCTCGTCTGCGAGCAAAGCATCCAGCCAGGGCCGTAAGCAAGACAGCGTCTTTCTCATCCCCATGGACAAAAAGATCCCCAAGATCCGTCTCCGCACAAGGCAAGTCGCCGATCTGCTTGGTAAGCGATTGCTGGTAACCATTGACGCCTGGGAACGCGACTCGAGACATCCTGTCGGACATTTCGTGCGATCTTTGGGAGAACTGGAGACCAAAGCGGCAGAGACCGAAGCTCTGCTGCTGGAATGGGATGTCCAGTATCGACCGTTCCCCAAGACTGTGCTTGACTGTCTTCCCAAGGAGGGCCATGACTGGAGAGTGCCCACAAGCGTGGATGATCCTGGCTGGAGAGATAGAGAGGATCTGAGAGAATTGCTTATTTGCAGTATTGATCCTCCCGGTTGTCAGGACATCGACGATGCTCTTCACGCTAGGAAACTGCCAAACGGCAACTTCGAAGTGGGCGTTCACATCGCCGATGTCTCCCACTTTGTCAAACCCGCCAATGCCATGGACACAGAGGCTAGCATTCGAGGAACGACGGTCTATCTGGTCGATAAGCGCATTGACATGCTTCCCCCCCTGCTTGGAACGGACCTCTGCTCACTTAAGCCGTATGTCGAGCGATACGCCTTTTCTGTGCTCTGGGAACTGAACGACAACGCCGACATCGTCAATGTCCGCTTCACAAAGTCTGTCATCAAGTCTCGCGAAGCGTTCAGCTACGAACAGGCCCAGCTCAGAATCGACGATGATTCCCAGCAAGACGACCTCACTAACGGTATGCGAATGCTTCTCATGCTATCAAAGAGGCTCAAAAAGAAGCGAATGGATGCTGGTGCCCTGAGCCTCTCGTCACCCGAGGTCAAGGTGCAGACAGAGTCTGAGACATCCGACCCTATCGACGTCAAGACAAAGGAACTCCTCGACACGAACTCTCTGGTTGAAGAGTTCATGCTGTTCGCCAACATTAGCGTCGCAGCCAAAATCTACGCTGCGTTCCCCCAAACCGCCATCCTCCGCCGTCACGGCGCCCCTCCAAAGACCAACTTTGACGAGCTGTCGAACCAGCTACGCACCAAGCGTGGCTTGGAACTGCGGACCGACTCGAGCAAGGCTCTTGCTGACTCTCTGGACCAATGTGCCGACCCCAACGAGCCTTTCTTCAACACTCTTGTGCGCATCATGGCGACTCGCTGCATGATGAGTGCAGAGTACTTTTGCTCGGGCACTCAGGCCTACCCGGAGTTCCGCCACTACGGCCTCGCCTCGGAGATCTACACTCACTTCACCTCACCTATCCGCCGCTACGCTGACCTGCTCGCCCACCGGCAGCTTGCCGCCGCCATCGACTACGAGGCTATCCACCCCAACGTCCGCAGCCGAGGACGCCTCGAGGCCGTGTGCAAGAACATCAACGTGCGCCACCGCAATGCTCAGATGGCCGGCCGCGCCAGCATCGCATACTACGTCGGCCAGGCCCTGAAGGGCAAGGTCGCAGAGGAGGAAGCATTCGTCATGAAGATCTTCAGCAACGGTTTCGTGGTTCTCGTGCCGCGCTTTGGAATTGAGGGTCTGATCCGCCTCAGAGATCTGGCTGAGCCAGAGCCCGAGGCAGAGTTCGACGCGGAGACGTATACGCTCACGACTCAGGGGAGCCGGGCGGTCAAGGTGGAGCTGTTCCAAAAGGTCAAGGTTAGAGTCCATGATGAAAAGGACAAGATGACAGGCAAGAGGGGCGTCAAGATGGAGTTGATCGAGGCTTGAAAGGGGACTATGGGTTAGAGATACACGGCATGATGCATAATCTACGGAGCACAATGTGAACGATGTAGGAGTTAGGAAGACAGATTGTTTATAAGGGATATGCACGGTCTAGTCCGTTCTGCCAGCCAACCTTGAAACGCCAAACTTTCCAGCCAAGAATTCATGTATCGTCCGTCATTTTGCCGAGTGAAAACCACCAACATCTTCCTACTGCTCCATAGCCTCGTCCTTGTCGACGTTGCTATCGTCACCCCAGAGACCCTCGAGCTTGAACTCGGCGGCCCACTCGGTAACGATCTGCTTCTGGTCGGCAGCAACGTCGTCCTCAACAGCGGTCTTCACAGCCGGCTTGGACTGTGCGGTGCTAGACTCGACAGACAGAGTCGGGGGCTCAACCCAGCCCTGGATGCGGCCATCACGCCAGTCGGTAACGACAGTCATGGCGGCGGCGCTGAGGTTGGGAACTCCACCCTTACCCAGGCGGCCTCGCTTGCGGGCGACCTGGACGAGGAAGTCGGTGGTGGTGTCGCCGTCGGCGCGGTCGGGGAGGAGGGCGGGGATGTCATAGACGGTGGTGAGTTTCTGCATCAGCTCCGGCGTCGTTGACAGACGGCGCAGAAGAAGAGAGACGGCGGGGATGGGGTCGTCGATCTGCTTGGGCGGGACGGCGTTGAGGAGGACGAGGTGTGCGTGCGCCTCGGTAGCGTTCTTGAGGTTCACAAGGCCGCCAGACTGGACGGTCGAGGACGATGGGAAGACGACACCGGGGGAGTCGAGCAGCGTAAGCTTCTGGTCAATCTTGACAGAGCGGATGCTTGTGGTGACACCAGCCTCGGCGCCCGCAGGGCACGCCCTGGAAGAGCTGCTGCCTTTTCCGCTCATCCTCGAGAGGAGTGCGTTGATAACAGAGCTCTTACCCACATTGGGGTAGCCAATGACGCCCACGGACACGGCGCGCTTGAGCTGGCGGGTGGCCGCATAGCTCTTGAGGGCCTTGAAGAGGGTGGCAGAAGTGCTCTGGACAGTAAGGTCGCGGTGGTTGAAGGTGTGGGCGTTGGCGGCAGCGCCCGAGGCTCGGAGGGGCAGGGTAGGGAAGTAGCGGCGAAGGTAGACGAGCCAGTCCCGGAGGACCTTGGGAGGGACCAGATCGACCTTGTTGATGACCAGGATGAGTCGCTTGCCGCCGGATGCCGCGGCCATGATGCTGCGCTCGACCTCGCGAGAGCGTGTGCCTTCGGGGTCGCGGGCGTCTAGGACATAGAGGACAACGTCGGCCTGCTCGACCACCTGCTTGAAGACCTTGTCGTAGGTCTTTCTGGAGGAGGCTTGGCCAATTGACATCTCGGGGCCACGGCGTTCGTTGTCAGATTCGTCGCTATCATCCTCGTCCATGTCGTCGTCCTCACCCAGTTCTCGATCATAGGTCGCGGCAGCAGCGCGGGCGCTGGCAATAAGCGCGGCCATGGGGTTCGACTCGTCGATATCCTCGTCCATGTCGTCATCGTCCATATCGTCGACATCGACATCATCGACATCAGCATCCTCCAGCACCTCCTCATCCTGGGTGCCTGTCTTTGCAGCCTTGACCATCTCTCTCCTCTTCTGCGCATCCTCGGCCTTCTTTAGGCGCTTCTCCTCGATCTCCTGGAGCAGCTTCTCCTTGTAAGGGAACAAGTTGGGAATACCGGGATCCTTCTTGAGCTTCGATCGCCATTCCGGGTTCTTCTTTGCGAGCTTGCGCTGCTTTCTTTGCTTGGCAACCGACGCCTTTTCGATCTTGTGGCGAAGGCGCACGGGAGTCCGCTTGGACTTGGGCTCTAGAGGAGAGTTAGCGATCAAACTACTACCCATCTCATAAACAGAGGTTGAATTCAATGCTGCACTTACTCTTTGGTTTGGTAATAGAGCCGGCCATTGTGAAAAGTGGTTTACTTGGTTGAGTGGCTTGGCTTCGACGAGCAAACAGCCTCGATCTCAAAATTTGGGTAGGTTAAAAAAATTAAGTGGGATGTCGATTCTGCCGGCTTTTTTCAGACCGCTTTTCTATTTTCCCCCACTTCGGTGGGGATACGTACTCTTCCCTTAGCGGGCATGGGGTTATTAGTGATGGAATTGGAAGCTCAAAACACCAAGACTGGGTTGGACATTCTAAGCAAGTAGGTGAAGTTCTTTTATCCATTTTCCACTGCTGGTTCAAATAATAATATATGCATAGTGCATAGATATAAACTGTCCTGCTTTTCGTAGTATCAGTACATTTTACTGCCAAGATTACTTACTCCGTACTCACCCTCAAACCCAGATACCCAATACCTGCTGAGCCTTGTAAACCTCGCAAAACTCAAGTCGAGATGCGATGACTGCTTACTTCGCACTTCATTTTGCTCAGGCCAGTGCATGCATGGGAAACTCGCAAATGGCGGCGACGGGTTTTGTTAATGGCAGGGATCAATGGCTGACAGCACGTCCATCTATGAATAGCATCTGTGTTCCTTGAGATATCTGAATGCATGAAGCTGGAGTCGCATATGGAGCAATACCGAAATCAAGGACGCTTCTCACTCTTGGTGTATAGCCGATTGCTTTTCAAGGAAGTATTTAATAGAGGCATCTATCTCTATCTCCAATACGGAGTAGTACCCCGCAACTTGATATTCTCTCTTACACACACGCATACGGCATAAGTTATACATAACCGCGAACAAACATGACTTCAGATCTCGCAACACATCTTCAAGCCCAGCTCGATGCGGCCACTGCTCGCTACATATCTCGCAATCCGCGTTCCAAAACACTTCATGAAGAGGCTGTCAAGACTATGCCGGGTGGAAATACCCGGACAGTCCTTCATGCCAGTCCATTTTCAGTGGTAATCAAGTCCGGCACAGGGCATCAGGTTACGTCCGAGGATGGACACACGTGAGGAGTACATTTACGAAAGTGTTAGCATATCTAACGAGCTACTCAGGTATACAGATCTCACAGGGGAGTTTACAGCAGCTCTTTACGGACACTCCAACCCCGTCATTCTCTCAGCCATCCAGCAAGTTCTGGAAAACACGGGCATGAACGTCGGCGCAACTACACTCCAAGAGCAAGTCTTTGCCCATGAGTTATGCCAGCGCTTCAAACTAGAACATGTGCGATTCGCCAATTCGGGAACCGAGGCCAACCTGCATGCTCTAGCAGCTGCGCGCGCCTTCACCAGGAAGCGAAAAGTTGTCACATTTGGCGGAGGCTACCACGGTGCCGTGATAGGCTTCAAGGGGGGCAAGCCAGAAGGCAACAATGTAGACATGGATGACTGGATTGTGGCAAGATACAATGACAGCGAGAGCGCTCGCAGCGCTATCGAAAGCGAGGGTGTCGCCGCTGTATTGGTAGAAGGAATGCAAGGCTCTGGAGGAGGCCTCCCTGGCCATCCTGAGTTTCTACAGGGCATTCAAGAGACAGCCTCAAAGGAAAGCCATAACACTTCTCAACCTTCACAGTTGTCAGCTAACAGGGCATAGGCTGGCGTGTTATTCATCTTGGACGAAGTCATGACCTCACGGCTATCGGCGGGAGGCATCGCAGAACTACGAGGCTTGAAGCCCGATCTCAAAACCTTTGGAAAGTATCTCGGCGGAGGACTGGCCTTTGGTGCTTTTGGCGGCAGAGCGGATATCATGGCTGCTTTCGATCCGCGGCTCCCCGGGGCTCTCTCGCACTCTGGCACCTTCAACAACAACACACTTGTCACGCACGCGGGATACGCCGGCCTGGCCAAGGTCTACACCCCCGAAGTAGCCGCCGAGTTCACGAGATCGGGAGATGAGCTCAGGGAAAGGCTCAATGCAGTGACCAAAGACACCAGGGTGGTCTTCACCGGCGTGGGCACCATCATGGGCGTGCACTTCCCAAAGAATGGTACGCGCAGGTTTGAGCGGTCGGGTGAGGTTGAAGAGCTCGACGCTCTGAGGGATCTCTTCTGGCTCGAGATGATGGAAGAGGGGTTCTGGATCGTGCGACGAGGCTTCATCGCCTTGGTGTTGGAGACTCCAGCTTCCGAGCTTGATAGGTTCGTCAGCTGCGTTCATGCTTGGATTTCCAAGCACGCGGATCTCGTGCACGTCGCATGAAATCCAACCAGATGAAAGAAACGGGCACCCATAGAGTTCATATCTAAGGTAGGTAATTAGTATGCGTACTCATGTTAGTTAGTACGTACTGGTTATCTTGAAGTCGAGAAGAAAGTACGTACTACTAGTCGTTGGCGTTGATTGGCCAGTCACCTCAATCGGTTCTCCATAATTATTCCTCACCTCGGTGAAGTACGTACCTCAGTTCAACATCCCGTCCAGCCTTGAGCTTTTCGCGACATCCATCACCTCCAAACCTCAGCCTCGCGCCAGCAAACCCACACTTTCACAGCGCCCATATCTCGAACCGCATATCGCCCCGTCTCAAAGAATATGGACTTTCAGAACCGCGCTGGCTCCAAGTTCGGCGGCGGCGGCGTCGCCTCCCAGTCCGCGACAAACGCCGACCGTCGCGAGCGTCTCCGCAAGCTCGCCCTCGAGACCATCGACCTCGACAAGGACCCCTACTTCTTCAAGAACCACGTCGGCTCCTTTGAGTGCCGCCTCTGTCTCACCGTCCACCAGAACGACGGTTCCTACCTCGCCCACACCCAGGGCAAGAAGCATCAGACCAACCTCGCCCGCCGCGCCGCCCGCGAGCAAAAGGAGGGCCGCCAGGGCGCCGTCGATCCGGCCACCGGTCTCCCCGTCGGCGTCACTGGCGCCGGCTTCGCCCAGCGCCGCAATGTCGTCAAGATCGGCCGCCCCGGCTACAAGATCACAAAGATCCGCGACCCCGTCACGCGCCAGCAGGGCCTGCTGTTCCAGCTGCAGTATCCTGACGCCACCCCCGAGACGACGCCCAAGTGGCAGGTCATGAACGCATTTACCCAGCACGTCGAGGAGCCCGATAAGAACTTTCAGTATCTACTTGTCGCCGCCGAGCCCTACGAAACGGTCGGTTTCAAGATTCCCGCGCGGGAGCTCGACAAGCGAGAGGACAAGCAGTTCGCCTTCTGGGACCCGGATGCGAAAGAGTACTGGATTCAGGTCATGTTCATGACGGAACGTGAGGAGCGCTTCAACGCGGCTCCCGGTTTGACGGCAAGGAGGTAAAGGAGCTGGGTGCTGCTGCATGTGGAAGCAGGGAAAATGGGCTACATGGGTCAGGATAAGGCGTTTACGGTTATGGTGCGTGGTGGCTCAGAATATAGCCATTGTTTTTATCTCAAGGCACAGCGGCCTAGTCGTTTTTATAGCCCAAGGCTCCTGGGCCAAGGACCTGTGAGCTTGGGAGCAGGACCTACTATTAATGAAGAGTAAGAGGCCATCTTGTTAAAAGGGTTCTCGCTGACCAAGGCTTGGATTAGGGTGGATTTAGAATGTACAGTATCCTCCGAGTTTGTAAGACTCACAAGACGACACAACATGTTTTGCGCAAGTGCCTATAAATCACCATCATGCACAGCTGGCCCTTTACTGTTACTTGTTCAATCAGTCCTTGGCTTCTAGGACAATGTCTGAAATTCCATCTTTTGATACATGCCCGGCATAATGAAAGGGTAGATGACATGTAACTTGCCCAGGTCTGAATGTCTTCCGTCTAGACTAGCCCTTACAACTACAATGCCACAAATAGGTATCTTGAAAAGCACAACCCGATAAGTAGAATCGGTCCTAAAGCATGAAATTCGGATCCACCGTCATGCCATCGACAAATGCGGTACGAGACGTCTCTGTACTTCCATATTGCTGCCTTTATGACCCGCTCGGCTGTAACGAGGCCTGTTCACGGAACTGGGCCTACTTGCCGATGAATTGACAACGGAGGGCGAACATATTTGCTGGATCCAGTTATCGGAAGTTGTTGTCGAACCGCTTGAAGGTGTAGCCGATGAAAGGCAAGCTCATCTCTGGGGACTCCTCCACTTGTCGGCCTGACTGGATAGCCTGGGCTTTGAGGACTGTGGCATTGTCGGTCTGGTCGATCTCATCCGTAGGGAAATAGGTAGTGTCAATGTTGGAAGTCAAGCGAGGCTCAAAGGGTGCGCGAATGCGGCGCAGGCTGTCAAACTCAACACCACGGAAAAAGGCATGGCTCTTGATCTCGTGAGCACCACTTCGGCCGAGACGGTTCTCAGTGTTGCAGACCATGCTACTCCTCATTAGCAACGGCACTCTATCACATATCGATATAAGGGCTTACCTTCGGATCAAATGCTCAGCATCGGTACCCAATGTGATGTCGTCGGGGAAGTACAAGGTCTGTCTCCAATTGACAATCTTGCGGTAGGTGTCGTGGCTATCCTCAGCGCAGAACGGGGGCCAGCCGACAAGACATTCGAACATGATTGTTCCCAGTGACCACCAATCGCAGTCAAAGGTGTAGCCGTGTCCAGTGAAGATTTCGGGGGCGATATAGTCGGGGGTTCCGACAGTCGAGTACGCCATCAACCTGCGTGACCGTCGCCAGTCGTTGATCTGAGACCGGTTGCTCACGGTGAGGTTGATCTGGTCAAGGGCAACCGAGTTGCGGTCGCGTGGCCGGTTGGAGCGGCCCTGCAGCAGCTGCTGGTAGTAGTTGTTGTCGTGAAGCCTGTGGAAGCCCGTTGACAGACCAAAATCAGTCAGCTTGACGTGGCCGCCGCGGTCGAGAAGAATGTTGTCAGGCTTGATATCTCTGTCACAGTGTCAGACAGGCTGCAGGGAGCATTGCAAAGGAAGAGGGATGGCGCATACCGATGGATGAAACCCAGTTTGTGTACAGCCTCAATGGCAAGAACGATTTCCGCAATGTAGAATCGTGTAATATCTTCAGAGAAGATTTCGTACTTGATGAGCATGGTCATCAGATCACCACCAGGTAAGAACTCCATCAGCATGTACAGAAAGTACGAGTCCTGGAAGGTTGTGTAAAGCTTGACAACCCAAGGGCTATCAGACTCGGCAAGGATATCACGCTCTGATCGAACGTGTGCGAGTTGGTCCTTCTTGAACATCTCGGTCTTTATCAGGGACTTCATGGCATAAACCTTGCCGTCGCCCTTCTTCTGCACCAACTTGACTTCTCCAAAGGCGCCCTTTCCGATGATCTTGACCGTGTTGTAATTCTCGGGCTTGTCCTTGGTGCGCAGAAAACGCAGGTACTGGCCTTCTTTCCTTCCAGCGGTCGACCAGAGCTGTTCGCGTCTACCGGAGCTCTGCGAAGGGTCCCCAAGCTTCTGTTCCAGCTCGCTTTGTCTATTTCGGGTGGGAGTTTCAGTCAGTTGTGCCGGTCTGCGAGAAGCGAGGGGGCAAGTAGTGTGCAATACCTCTGGTTGCGCTCGCGCGCACGTTTGACGCTATCCTTGAAGAAGTCGGCTGCAAGCTGCGAGCACTTCTTCTGATTACTGTTGGCATTGGAGCCGTATCGGTCAGGGTTTCTCTCGGGCGCTCTTTGGAACTCCTCAACGGGGGCAGCAGACTGGTTGGGCATGGGCGGAGCGTTCATGTAGCTGCCGTAGCTAGGCTGCTGCCCCGAGGCGCCGGCGGTCCTAGGACGCTGGCCTGCTGAGCCCCCTCGAGCATAAGCCTGTGCTCGAGCAGCGCCCCCGAGGTTCTGGTGGGAGAACTGATGGGCGAGACCAGTGTTGGGATCGTTGGTTCCCGGGGTATTAGATCTCTGCTGGTACCCAGGGCCGCCCTGGGGATAGTCGTTGGGCTGCTGCTGCGGCTGCTGTTGCTGTCCGCCATATTGAGCATATTGGCTCTGAGAAAAGTAGCCCTGCGGCGCGTAACCACCGGAGTACGTCTGCTGCTGAGGCTGAAGCCCAGGTTGCTGTCCACCCGAGGATGGGAAGACGGGCTGGGGAAAAGTCGAGGGAGTAGTGGGATAGGCGGATCTGTCCGAGGCGGTCAACCGGTCGTTGTTGCTGTTGCTGCCAAAGTTGAGGAACATGCGATTATTATTATTGGGATCCATCTTGACTGTATATCGCGTCTCGGTCGCCGCGTGGTCGGTATGGTCCTGTATCGAGCAGCCGGTGACGAACAACGACGAGGAAAGAGGAAGACGAGGACCAAGCGGGAGATGGATTGGATTGCCAACGGAGTTTCAGGGGAGGATCAAAGACCAGGGGCTGTGGAGGGGGAGCGAGGGGCGCGGGCCTGAACTAACGTTAGCAGAGCCGCCGAATGGAGTCCCTTTTGGCCAAGCAAAAGAGTCAGGCTCCAGAGTGCGCGTGCAGCTGGTCAAATCGAAACGTCAAGATGATGAACAAAACAAGACGAAATAAAGGAGTTAAGAGGATAGAAACGAAGGCGGGGAGGGGATGGACCTCGATTATACGGAGTGCCCTAACTTAAGAACCATCCGCGGGCGGTTGATGACAGATGCAACCTGGAAGTCGGCGTCGAAACACGCAGGGGTCATTCGTGAGCGTTTGGGCAGGGCACACGACGGGCCCCGGGGAGTATTTTAGGGGGGGACGGCCTGGACCGGGGCAGCTTAGCAGGCTGTTTCGAGTCTAGGTTGCGTCGTATTTAGTGGTTGCCGCAGCCTGAACTTAGGTACCTTAGTTGTTAACTTAGTCGTTTGATGGAATGGAATGTCCTACCGTGAGCCGGAGCAAACAGTCAATCAGGGGTTTCTAGACATTGGACTCTAACGTTGGGAGAAGCTTCACAGGCTGCTTGGTCAGTTACCTACACCTCGATGACAACAAGTACGGCAGCAGATAGTTTCACATGTAATGGTTACAGTGTTGAACTAATGCGAATTGATCATTCTCTGGCTTGACCCTGACTCTCCAGAGTCTCCTCCACTTGGCATCAGGCGTTGTCCTTGTTAGAAGATCCCTCAGGGGCCGGGTCCTTGCTGCTGTGCTTCCCCAGACGTCGTCATCTTGGCCCTCGGCCACTAATTACTCCTGAGCCTCAGGTGAGCCTGGCACCTTTCCAGGGATGTGCTTACCTAGTTATAGTAACTATCAGGAATAATGCTATTCGAGTACTGTATAACCACCAAACACATAGCAACTCAGCATACATCAAAGCAGAGCACTCATTGTCTCAATAAGGACTTACAATAATCTTGCAGTCGCTTTTGTAGGTGCTTCGTTCCCACCCTTTGCACCAAGGTTCACGAACTGAACAACTATCCCCATTTCTATAAACACCAACAATAATAGTCTATAAGTCCAAAACACAAACTATTCAGATCAGTTGTAATTGTATTCATGACATTGTCCAAAAGTATATACAGCAAGCAACATCTGAGTTCTTCACCCACGCTTCAATGTATATGTTAGTTAGACCGGAGCCAGGGTATTTCCACCCCCGCCCGGTCTTCATTCCTTATCGGCCAACCGCTTATCGTCGCCCGTCGTTTTTTTTCCTCCAGCGGTCCGAACTATCACCGCGAGGCCGATATCGAGCCGTCTCCCCCTCCCATTGACCAAGTCTCTCTCCCAGCGAGTGCGCTCCAAGAGGTTCCGCGGCATCAACTTCACCATGGCCGAGCCAACACCTCCCGTGCAGCCCGCTGCTGCCGGCGCCGGCGCCGGCGCGACTTACAAGGCGCCAACCCCCAAACCGACGCAGAACCCGGCTCTTCGCATGATGGGCCTACCAAACCTCCCCCGGAAACTGCCCTCGCGCAACTGGCTCATCTTCTGGGCCATTACTGGCTCTATTTCCGCCGCCATCATATACGACAAGCGTGAGAAGAAGCGGGCCACCGCCAAGTGGAAACACGCCGTCGCTCCCCTAGCAAAGGACATTATCCCCTCGGCGAGCCAGCTCCCTCGCAAGCTGACCGTTTACCTCGAGGCGCCCCCCGGCGATGGCTTGCGCGCTGCCCAGGATCACTTCATCGAGTACGCGAAGCCTGTGCTGGCCGCTTCGGGCCTGGACTGGGAGTTCGTTCAGGGGAGGCAACAAGGCGATGTGAGAGCTGCCGTGGCTGAAAAGATTCGACGATCGCGGAGAAAGGATGAGCGACCCAACGAGGATGACCTACAAACAGAAGACGCCACAATTGAGGCCCTGAGGAAAAAGAACAGTGTGCCGGATTACGAGGGTGTCAAGGGTGATATCGTCTTTGGCCTGCATACATGGAAGGAGTATGTGAGAGGGCTACATGAGGGATGGCTTGGCCCTCTGGACGCTCCGGCCAAGCCAGAGCTCGAGACAAAACCGGTCCCCATCGAGGAAGCCCCCGAAGCTGCAAAGATTGAGAGCGACCAAGCTGACAAGCCTGAGGACAAGGAAGGGATTAAGGAGGAGGAGAAGAAGGAGGAGAAGGAGGAAGAGAAGAAGCCTGAACGACCACCTCAACCGCCTCCCTACAACTCCCCGAATGACTATTCCCTGGCCAGCCTCCCGGCCCAGATTCCCGACGAGTTCTCCCCCTCAAACCCCATCGCCTTCCCCCACCGCCTCGGCTTCCGCCACACTTTCGTCCGCCTCAACCGCTTCTTCAACCGCCGCAAGCTGGCCGACGAGGTCGGCCGCGAGGTTGCCGCCGTGTGCTTCGCCGCCTCCTCCCGGGAATGGCGCGAGGTCGACGGCCAGTTCGAGCAGCAGCTCGTCCTCAAGCACGAGGAGCAGGACTGGCCCAAGGCGACCTGGAAGGACGAGGAGCCCAAGGCGCAGGATGACACCGCCGCTGCCGCTGCGGACCCGCCCAAGGAAAAGATCTGGATATCGCCCCTTGTCGTTGACCCTCGCCTGATGGAGCGCATGCGTCGATTCGAGATCCGTCCCGAGGATGAGGACCGCGCCGCTGAGATCCGTGTTCCCGAGGAAGAAATCGAGGGCTGGATCAAGGGCAGCTTTCGCAGCCTATGGCGCTGGAGCGTCGATTCATGGACTGCCAAGCCCATGCGTCCCAACGTGGGGGATGTGAGCGACGAGTAAGGTAGCGGATCTTGTGTAGTTATGTTATAAGAAGGGTGCGAAACAAGAGGCACCGCCCGTGTAGTCTCGTGTACTATAATCTGGGGGAAGCATGATGGAGTATCGACTTTTGTACATCTATGTTATACCATGGCGAGGGGCTGTGTTTGGATCCAAGATAGAGCGAGGGATGACATTCGCGGTATGGTTTGCTGTACTCTATAATCCCATAGCATTTACTTCTCTCCATAAAAGCTTGACCATTTTACTATTTCAATACCCGTCCTGGGATTATTCATCCTCGTCTTCATCCGAATCGCTCCCATAGCTCACCAAACTCAGCCCCTTCTTTTCAGGCGGCTTCGTCTTCGCTTCAGTGACCTTGCTCAATACCTCTCCATCACCAACCTCATTTTCCTTTTCCGTTTCCTGATCTTGCTGCTCACTGCCCTTACTTGTCGTCTCCTCTGCTGCGCTGACCTTTCTCCTCAGTCCCTTGACCTCTCTTTCTTTGACGCGCTTCCTCTTTCTCCCAACTCCCCATGACTCCCCTCCGCCTGCAGCGTCTGGTTCATCTTCTGGATTCTCGCTGCCATCGCCCTTTTGGCGTTCCCTGAACGCCTTGAGGCCCTCCTCCGTCTCGCGCCGCACGCGCTCCTCTTCTGCGCGCTTGTTTGCGCGTATCTCGTCCAGGAAATCTATCTCGTCATCATCTAACGCGCGGAACTGGTTGCGCAGCTTGGACTGCTCTTCAAATGCAGCTTGTTTCGCCGCTGTTGCTCTTCTGATCAGCCTCGTAGTCGTGCAGCAAAGGGCAAGGACCGAATACCTTTATTAGCTTGCAGGATATCATACAAAGTCTGTTCGCCCTCTCCGGTAGCAGCTTTGACGCGCTGTTCCTCTCGTCTCCGCCGCTCAGCCTCAAGCTCCTGCTGAACAGCTTCCCACTCCTTGGACCTCGCGGCGTCGTGTAAAGGCTGCTGCTGCTCAGCATGGACGTCTTTGGACGCTTCTCCAGAGGCGCCAATTGTCCCAGCCGATACAAACCGGTTGGACATATTTTACAGCCTGCAGTTTACACGGTCTTTCGGATTGTAGGTGTTGATGTCAAAGATACGCGGCTTGCAATAAGGATAAGCGGGAGGGGACAGAATACCCGCCAAACTAAGCAACTGTCGATGAGCTCACCCGGACTCGCGAGTCGATTGTGACAATTCATACAAGACCAACAAGCTCGTTATCCGAAGTTATTCCATCATTATTAAAGGTAAGATCGGGATTCTACTGCGGATCGCATCACAGCAAAAACAGGCATCAAGAAATGACCAAGGCACACACAACCGAGTTAAGTCTCTTTTTATTTTTTTGGTATTCTTGATAATCAAGATCCAAGGCGAGGAATTCGCCTTGCTGGTAAATGGAGCAAGACAGCGAATGGATCCCAGTCGTTAACTTCCATACCTATACAAGTCATCCCAACCCAATCGTTTGCGTACCAGCAATCACATCAACACTGAAGGTTCCGATGCTCCAAGGCAAACCGGACCTCTAAGGACGCGGGCAATGAACGGTACTTCCAACCACCATTTTCTTTTCTTCGCAGTTGGCCACTGACACGAAAACAGCCATGGCCGGCTTCAACGAGCTGGTACATGTCCTAACAGCCATGTCAGGGCTGCGAGGGTCGAAGCCGTTTGATCTCGCGTGCTTTGCCATTTGTGTCCCTCCATTTCGCCCAAAATATCCCATAAGTTTCGTCCCAAATCGTGAAATAAAAACCAGTGCGTTGACCCCGTGGGGACGCCCTGCATCAAAAACGAATCCACATTAAACCGAGAAGGGCAGAATCCCGAAAGCCTTCTCTATTGAAGGCGATATGAGAAGATAGCGCCGAAAATCGTAAGATGTACCGCCAGTGAGTCAGTAACAACCAAAGCGAGGCCCAGTATCGAGGGTCCGAGGCCTACTAAGTTGTCGACGTGACAAGGGCGGAGCATGTGAGAAAAGAAAATACCACAATCAACCGTCCCAGATCCCATATTTTACCCGCTGAACGCAATGCATGAAAACCCCGTCGTATAAACCATTCCGGTGATCAAGAACCCATCTTGCCACGTGAAAAAGACAAAGAAAAAAAAAAGAAAAAAAGTAATATATACCATCCACAAGATCTTCCACAGCTGAAAGAAAAACGCTGGTAGCATTTGTATGTGTATGTGGTCGTAACAAGACTGCAGGCGCGATCGTACTATCAGAGTCGCAGGGATGATGCATGCTCGCAGGACCAAGAGAGCCAAGGCGCCCATAAATGAGCCTGATATGGTGAAACTCGTGGTCATGAAGGAAGTGCCGTACGCGGCTTCGCCCAGTGGTTGCCATAGCAAGTAATCCCCGGAAAACATAGCGCCACAGTTGCGTGAATACCGTAGAATAGTCGGAAAATCTATCGGAGTCGAGCCGGAAAATGTAATGGAAAAAAAACCGAACGCCGAATATGACATTACAGAGCGTATACCTGACACAATAAGGAAAAGGTCGGGTTGGATCGATAGGATGCATAGGACTTGTCCTCTCATTAGAGGCTCCGTCAGACCGACCCAGATCGTATGCCAACCGCAGGGGGGGTGTGGAAATCCTGAGAATGATCCGCCGAAATGTCGTGTTATGAACAATTTTTGTCGTGTCTGGGTATCTGAAGATGCGAATATACCGTTCTCGGGATGCGTGTAAAAACAAAGTGGCCGTAAAAAAAAATAACCTAAAACTTTTTTCTTCTTTCCAAGGCTAATTGCCTCAAATGAGGGCCATTAGTCCTCCATCAACAAAGATATAACTTTTGTTATTAGCCCATCACAGGCTGGCTGTAGCCGTGAGGCACAAAGTATGGGGCCTGCTGCTTCATAGGGTCGGCGCAGCCGGCACAGCTGCATTCAGCAAGCCCGTGCTCCCATACATTCTGGTTGTATGGGTAGTGACCACCATAGGAGTTGTGACGTGAGTTGGAGTAAAAACCATTGTGAGCAGGAGGTTGGGAATACCGACTGCTGTATTGAGCAGCAGCCTGGGAGAACCACTCGTTGTAGCGGGCATTGCTAGACGTAGCAGATAAGGCGTAGTCGGGTGTACCATAGCCAGAGTCAGGAGGTGTCAGTGGGGCACTCCAAGGGTTGTGAGTCCAGCCACTCTCGCGTGAGCGATAGTTGTGTTGCTGGGCCTTCATCGCCTGGTAACGCTCATACTCGGCCACCTGCTCCTGGAGGTAACGTGAGTGAGGGGACTGGCGCTGTCCAGAGTACCTCGCGAGATCGGTGTCGATAGCGGGGACAATGGAGGCGAGCCTCTCACGGCTAGCTTGGGCGACCTGTCGCTTCCTCATATCCTGCCAGTCACGCCAGTTCTCCAGCCACGCCTGATAGTCCTTGCTCAAATCGAGATTGACATACAAACGCCATCCCATAGACTCAACCCATTCAAACTCGAGAGAGTTAAGCTCGGACACGGCAATACCACTGACCTCAGACCAGGATCGGTTCTGGAAAGTGTTGTCGTCGAGGAACTTGCTGCCAAGCAGGAGCGACACGGTCAAGTATCGCCAAACCTGGCCCTCAGAAGCCTTATAGGGGCCCTGGCCCTTCAGAGTGTTGATTCTCTTGGCGAGATAATTCATTCCAAGAAGGATCGTAGTGCTAGGAAGCCTCGTTGAGGTGAGGATCTGGGACACAAATTTGCGGAAGGGCGAGGTCACAGAGGCCTCGGGAGTCACAACTCGCGTGGCCATCTCGGCGACATACTCGGCCATGATGTCGACCTCGTAATCGAGGACGGCACAAACACCACCCGGCATGATGAAGGATTTAGAGGATACCGACGAAGATCGGGCGGCGACCTTTGTCGGAAGATCGAGCAGCGTCGGGGCACAGAATGAGAGCTGTGGTAAGATGTCCACAGCAAGTTGATCCTGTGGGCCTGAGCAAGTCTGAGCGCGATGGAACGAGAGTCGACGTGGCTTTAGTAGGCGGGCCCGGCCATTTAACAATGCGACCTAGTGTCGTAAATTGTCGACTGGGGAGAAGAGCGAAACGTCTGCGACAGATAGGATTCGTGTTTTGAAAAACGTATGGTGATGATCGACCGGAAATGATCGATATCGAAGATTGCTTTTTGTCTGAACCAGTAAAGAAATCGTTATCGAAGAATGTCGATAGGAAACCCGAGCGAGTTATGAGTTATGTCTTAACACTATTGGGATACGTATTAGGCAAAATCCAACAAATTTCGAGATGGTATGGGTGGGTGACTGCCGAATAATGAAGACGCTAGAATGCTGTTATGAAAAATAAAGTAGGCAATTTATGTGCGGGAGGAGCAACCACCAACGACCTTCGTTGTAGTCGGAAGGAGATGCTGCAGAGTGCAATTAAACGGAGATTGGGGGAGCGTAAATTCGATACAACGAGGAAAGTCGAAGCCAAACTTGTTGGCAGATCGCTCACGAAAAGAAAAGCACGTACCGAAAGGAGAGAAGAGCTGTTTATCGACAAGGAAACAGACAGGAAGAAGAACCCGAGACTGCGATCCCCGAAGCGTCGGTGGTGGACGTATGAGCACTTGAGCGTGAGCCAAAAATGCACCGAACAATCCGGGAGAGGGACAGCGGCCTACAGCAGCGGCGAGCTGGAGGCAACGACGGGACAAGGAGAGACTCGCGCGAAAAAAGAGCTGAATCCTAACGTCCACAAACCTGCGTGGTCTGTGACTGGTGGTTGTCGAGGAATTCGGCGGATTCAGTTTTTGTCGTGGAGGAGAGGAAGAGGGATGAGGATGAAGGGGAGAAGAAGGAGGACGAGGAGTGAGAAGAGGATGAAGAAAGAAGATGCCCGGGGCAGGGAATAGAAGATGGCAAGATGGGGATGGGGATGATGCAGTTAGTGTGGAGGAGGGCGTGGCGGGCTCAGGTGTCCTCCACTGCTGTAAGGTAGGTAGGCAAGCCTGGCAAGTACCTTGGCGGGCGTGTGCCTGTTCTGCAGTGTAGCTCGGTACGTACACTGATGAGTAGCAGCCGGTGCCCTGCCGTCACCTCACTCGAGTCTCCAGTTCAAGAGTCAAAGGACAGACAGGCCAGCCCGAGACGAAAAGTATCCAATCGACAGCTGGATGGACCCAGCAAGGATGGGGGAACGATGCGGTGCATTCAAGCCCACAGCCAGTAACGGTGGAGGCGTGGAGCAACGAGAAGGGGGGAAATGGGGTGAGCGAGTCGTTACCGGGCATGGATGCTCGGGTTTAGAGAGAAATACCACATGCAAGAGTACCGTCGGGGCGGCCATTACCGCCCAAGAGTACCTGCTGGCAGCGGTCACTCATGGATGTATTGACAGAGACAGCGAATGACAGTGAAAGCCAGGGGGGGCCCCAGAGGGACCCAAAGTGGCCCCCTTGGATGCGCGAGAAACCCAGCAAAATGATAAGTGGGTCTAGGTCAGCTAGCGAACGAGGCTTGTACCGGTTCGTGTTCGGTACACGGGAGCTGTACCTCCGTGGTTCTTCATCCCAGCCCAGTGACTTACAGCCCGGTTCCCGTTATTACTACGGAGTACGTATTGCCTTTCTACGTACCTACGGAGGGAGTACAGTACTCCTGCGTAGTAGTCCTGCCGATGGTCAGCAGTTCATAGCCCTTCCAAGGGATGTCCGCAATATCCATGATACATACCCAGGCCCCCGAATTTGCGAGTAGCCATGCTCAGTTCTTTCTGCCTGCTAGGACGGGAAACTCGGAGTCGTCGGCGATTTGTAGGTTCCCAGGGTTTATCCTTTTGGCGTCGCAATCGTTGCGGTGGTTCCACGGCTTGGGCTCGGGCTAAGCTCGCTTCAGGCGGTGGTCTCCACGAAGCATGGTTGACTGGTTCGAACAAGTCTGCAGTCAAGAACAGTCCATCGGCGCAGTGGCTTGTTCCAGGATGTTTTTCACGCGGTCGATGAGGGAATGATGGTGTCGCCTCCTGGTACAGTGCGTGGTTCTCCTCGATCCTCCCAGAGTCAGTCAAGTGCCGGTGTCGATACGCATCATCTCCAAAGAAAAATCTCCGTCTTGAGCGAGGTGCGTCGGTTAAGACGAGGTATCCGTACCTTGAAAGCCAAGCAAGCCCTCACCAACAAAGGACCGGTGCATCAACCACCTTTTTTTCCCTCTCTACGTATCGTCACGGAGTACCTGATGGACCCAGAGACAACGGGTCCCTGGGCTCGTCCTCTGCTTTAGCTTCCATCCCTAGCGTCGACTCAGAGGCGGCTGTGGACGCTATTTCTGGCATGGCTGACCACTCAAGAGCCCTCACCTGATCCGAGCCATCGGGGGCCATTTCTCGGACAGAGGCGAGGTCCTCCTTTGCTCCTCCACCTAACGGGGGCCCTTCCCAGCCTCGACGTTCATGGCAGCCAGTAAGAAGCGCGGGATCAAACCTTTCGATCTGCCCATCCACTCAGCATGCTTCCATGAGGATCATCAGTGGCTCTTCCCTCGTTTTGGCTCTTGTTCGGCTCCCCTCCTCTTTTCCATTCTCCCTTCCATGATGACTTGTTCCAGGCCTGGCTGCGTCAGAGGCGGGCATTGCAGTGCAGTAGCCGCTCTTCTTTGGGGGTGGTTGGAAGACGTCAATACCAACCAGCTCCCAGCCCTGGGGTTTTTCTGGGCTCCTTCCAGCAGTGTGCAGGAAAGAGCTGGACGAGACATTTTTCAGCAAAAGAATTTGCTTGTCCGCTGATCGCTGTAGCTCATTCGCCACCTTCAAGAGAATGGAAGCTTCCTGTACGTGCAGTGCGTACGTCCGCATCAGACATCCTTTTTCACGAGGAGCAAGGTCATCATCAACTTCGTCATCATCGGGTTTCGTTGGCTTCCTGTGCTGATCAACACCACGCAGAGACGCAGAACTCATACGGAGTACAGAGTACTCCGTACACCTACGTATCTTTGCCTGTCTAGCCTGTCTCCATACCTTCAGCCTCTGAAACCTCTCAGCTGTCAAGCATGACACGGTCCAGAACCCTCGGAGCCTTGTTCATTATCCTAATTAGAAACAAGACGAGACGAGACGTTGTCAAATTACGGAGCACACCAACGACAACAATAACAATAATAACAACGCTCAAAAGCACAACCCAACGTTGGTGAGATTTGTGTCGTGTGTCGATCCCTCGGCCAGTCCCTGTCTCCAGTTTCCCCGTCTTCGTCCGACATCTGGTTGGTCTATTCATACTCGCCTAAATGAAGTAGGGGTGGGTTAATCTGCCTCTGAGGTGTGCTTCCAGAAACCCTCTGCTTACGGAGAGTTTGCCATTCAGAGGACACCAGTCACCCAAGCAAATCAAGGTACGAAAATACCGCTGATAGCAGGGATTCCAGACACTGTCGATCAGACCTCACCGTTTTTGAGGGCGACTAGGGATGCAAGACACTGCCTGGCGAGTCGACAGTGCAGAAAATGCTCCTTGTGGACCCAGGGCCCTTCAACGCTCCCCAATAACCATCAGCCCTCTGAACGGGTTCTTGGAGCCCAAGCCCTGGTGGAACGACCGTCTGGGGTTAGCAGGATTCGTTCAACTCTCAGAATGCGTTCCTATCACTCCGGTCTGCACATCTCCAACCCTCAAGGCTGACGGGCTGACAGGCTTACGGGCTGACATAGGGATACAAAGCCATCAATACAAAACAAATACTGTATTATCCTTCTGTACGGAGTACGCGCAAATGAACAAAAGAATCGCCCAAATTGAAAAGCAGTGCTGTCATCTCGATATGCAGCGTCCTGCTCCTCACAAGCAGACATCACGAAGTATCAAGATACACAGAGCGACCAAGCTCAAGGGCACTTCTGGGTCTGGGACGAAGAATGCGGAGAGAAATGCCTCAGTTCCACCATTGGCAGCGTGTAATTCGATGGCCGAAGGACATTAGAATCATACCCGCATTCGAACCCCTTTCTCCCGCACAGCAACACCTACGGCCTCGACGACACTGCACCCGGGCGGGTGCGTTGTGACAGAGGCGTACGTAACGCGCTTCCATCCCCTCCTCTCCTCTCTGGCCCGTTCACCGCTGTTGTCTTCAACCACTGCCACTACGAAGCCGCAGCGACCATCCCCCAACCGTCCGTCCCCCTGACC
>JADDON010000633.1:0-45268 GCA_017140175.1 Fusarium staphyleae | reverse complement strand
CCCTCCCTCCCCTTAACTAGATGTCTCAGATGCAGGTGGAATTGCCACTTCAGGGTTCCTGAAAACGCCAGCACATGCTCGAGATCGGCATTGCAGCATCAGAACAGTTTAGCCGGCCTTGTTGGGTGAGTAGCTCCTCCGTAGAACAGATGGCTCCAGACCGCAAAGGCCTGTCGGCAGATTGTGCAAGTTCCAGAAATCTGGGATAACAGCCGTGATCGCCCAAAGTGGCAGCAATAATTACATCATCACACCAGATCAAACGGGCTCCCTCACCGTGGCCCAGTCACACCCCATCATTATTTAGTAGCTTGGAAAACCGGTAATGCACAACCAAGCGTAGCCTTGATTGTGTAAAAAAGGCTGGCATTTCTCTCGGTATATATCTTGTCCTCTTCGTTTGTCTCAAAGCCATCCTCTTTACCTACTTTGTTCTACAATATCAGTCTGCGGCTTACTTTGAGACACTCAACAGCAAGCGGTCTCGTCGAGCCAACCTCTTGCCTCTTGGTTTCTATGGCTACTTTCTAAAGACAGATATAAAGAGAATCCACAACTACCCATATACCAAATTCTTTCACCGATAATTCTCGACGCAAGCAGCCATGACGTCCTTAATCACCAAGTTCATCACCAAGAAGATTCTGGGGGAGACAGTGCAGAACAAGTTTGGAACTGATGTGAGAGTGACACGACGTACAGAAAGACGGCGAGCACTAACCCATAGCTTATAGGATCCTTACTTTGAGCAAGTGCCTGCCACTCGCCTTGATGGAACGCCGAGCGGCAAAATGAAGAAGCGCAAAAAGGCCCTCCCACCAGGTATCTCCGAGCATGATGGCAAGGTCTTGACCAAGGTCAAGCGTCGGGCGTACCGTCTAGACCTGGCTCTATTCAGTTGCTGTGGTATCCGTTTCGGCTGGGGCAGCGCCATCGGCTTGATCCCTGCGTAAGTTGACCCTTGCAAAGCCATTTCAAGATGATCAAACTGACACGAGCCGCACAGCGTCGGTGACGTCTTTGATCTGCTCATGGCCCTCATTGTCATGAAGACTTGCATGCAAGTCGAGGGCGGGCTTCCATCGTCTGTCAAGGTCAAGATGATGAGCAACATCATCTTCGATTTTGTCATCGGAATTATCCCGTTTGTGGGTGACCTTGTCGATGCCGTATTTCGCGCCAATACTCGCAACGCCGCGCTCCTTGAGTCCTACTTGCGGGAGGTAGGGAAGAAGAACTTGCGCCAGAGCGGACAACCATTACCGGCCATTGACCCCAGCGATCCAGACCAGTTTGATCGAATGCAGGCGCAGGATCCGCCTGAGTACGTCTCAAACCCGCCATCGCGGAGCCCATCCATGTCCAATCGGCCGCCTCGCAGCCGCAGCCACAGCCGCGACCGCCGTCAACCACGTCAACATCGTCAACCTGTTGAGCCGGCGCCGGCGCGGGTCCGAGAGGACCGCGGGTTCTTTGGTCGCAGCAGGTCTCGGCCCCATGATATCGAGAGGGGTGAGGTTGAGTCCGGAGCTCGCAACGCTCGCCAATCGCAGCGTAGAGCATCTAGGGACCGACGCTAGACCCCGGAAACTTGGAATTGTGTATGGAGGAGGAGGAAGCTGACGAAGAGGGCAGGCCCTTGTGAGTCAGATTCCCAAGGGGTTTTCATGATGGGCAGGGGGTCTGTGGTAATGCTTGAAGAGGAAGGACCATGGCGTCGAGTCGCGTCTGGAATGTGTCATGATTGTATGAGGGATGTACAGTACAAAGCTTCCATGAGAAACTACGACTTTAATTAAGTAAAGTACGTAAGTGGGTGCCTATATGTGTGTGGGCCGTGTCCTCGAATGAAATTAGAGAACAAGATCTGATAAGTTTCCTTGGCAATTTGATCGACCCAGCAACTGGAGCTGCTAGGACCAAGGCCGAGAAGTTATGATGTTCAGCTCAACCGGAAATCACAAGCCCAAACTGTGTTGAGTACTGGGATCTCGCGTGTTCCAGACGAAGAGAATGGAGTTTAGGCACCGGAGACGGTTGGAGACGGAGGTCAAGTCGTACCAACTTCAGCCTGTATCGTCACATTCAGTGGTCCCCGAGTAGAGCGCGGTGAGTCTTCTGTAACGCATTCCTTGCCTTCTAGACTGGCTGTAAGTTCGCGGGAAATTTGTGGCTAGACATGGCCAGTTCTTGTTTCCAATCGTGTATCTTTGAAACAATCAATTGCAATGCATTGATTTTTATCGCCATCTCATGACCTCTTCATGACCTCCACCGCCAACAGAGCAGCTCGGGTGAGCTCGGTCCCCGCCTGGCGCCATGGCCCCCCAGCTACAGCCCATTTCGCATTGCCCCAACGACGCAAGAATGGAAGACTCTGCTGATTGATAAGGATCGGCCATGACGTGAATTCTGACCAAGCCCGAGTCTTCCCTGTAAAAGGCACGCAGGTACCAGGTGGTGGAGCAATAAAGCATAAAGTACGGAGTACGGAGTACAGAGTACAGTACTTGACCTTACCAAAGACGAGCGTGAAGCTGCTCAAAACGCGTCTTTACGCGTCTCACTTGGTCGTATGAGGCTGGTGGCGGGACGTCTAGTGTGGTACCAGTGGGACGTTAGGCGCTTCTTAGCGCAGCTGTCTCCCCCGAAAGGCGCCGGAAGCCCCTGGTTCACCCAGTGACGCGCAGTGACACCCTTAGCTCTAGCGTCTTTGAGTGGCCCACCGCGAACCCACCGCGTCGCGTTCTGGTTCACGTGACGACGCATCAATGCTTGTACAAAAGCCCATCTGCCTCAGCCGATATCTCAACCAGACCATAACCACCGCGTTCACATCCTTTTACTACAGACTCTCACGCAAGTACAAAAAGCATTGCCGTATCTTTGCGAGTCTTCCTCAGCTTGAATCAATTTCTTTCCCTTTCCACATATCACATTAATCACAATGGCTGCGCAAATCACACCTTCGAAGCAGGTACGTTACCATGACGACGGGTGCACACATGTGCATCTAGTCACCACTTCTCATAACCCAGAGTCAATTAAACGCTAACATGATTCCCCAATAGGCTGCTTCCGGTATTCAGAACCTCAAGATGGAGTCGCCCATCAAGAAGCTCGACTTCGGTGCCTCCAACAAGGAGAACGAGCCCCTCAACCAGTCCACCGACACCACCGAGTTGAAGACCAAGATCGTCGAGGAGACCAAGAAGTCCGATGACAAGGTTGCAGTCGCCCCCGGCATCAAGCCCGAGGAGATTGACGAGCCTCTCCTCCAAGAGAACCCCCAGCGATTTGTTCTCTTCCCCATCAAGTACCATGAGGTATGTGACGCGTCTTGGACGCGTAAAGTGGCTCTACCTTGGACCTCCCTACTAACATGCATCGTAGATCTGGCAGATGTACAAGAAGGCCGAGGCCTCTTTCTGGACTGCCGAGGAGATCGATCTGTCCAAGGATCTCCACGACTGGAACAACCGCCTGACTGCCGACGAGCAGTTCTTCGTCTCTCACATCCTTGCCTTCTTCGCTGCCTCTGATGGAATCGTCAACGAGAATCTTGTCGAGCGATTCAGCGGCGAAGTCCAGATCCCTGAAGCTCGATGCTTCTACGGCTTCCAGATCATGATGGAGAACATCCACTCTGAGACCTACTCACTGCTCATTGACACCTACATCAAGGAGCCTGCCCAGCGAACTTATCTCTTCAACGCTATTGATACCAGTATGTTTACCATTGTCTTCGCAATATGTATTCGTTCTAACAAACTTTCCCAGTTCCTTGCATCCGAAAGAAGGCCGACTGGGCCATCCGATGGATCCAGGACAAGGATTCTTCCTTCGCTCAGCGCCTTGTTGCCTTTGCCGCGGTCGAGGGTATCTTCTTCAGTGGTGCCTTTGCCTCCATCTTTTGGCTCAAGAAGCGTGGCCTCATGCCTGGCCTGACCTTCTCCAACGAGCTCATCTCTCGTGATGAGGGTCTCCACACCGACTTTGCCTGCCTCCTCCACTCCCATCTTAAGGGCCGTGCCAGCAAGCAGATCATCTACGATATCATCACTGATGCCGTCACCATTGAGCAGGAGTTCTTGACCGAGGCCCTGCCATGTGCCCTTCTCGGCATGAACGCCGATCTGATGAAGCAGTACATTGAGTTCGTCGCTGACCGTCTCCTTGTCGCCCTCGGTAACGAGAAGGTCTACAAGTCTTCCAACCCCTTCGACTTCATGGAAAACATCTCCCTCGGGGGCAAGACAAACTTCTTCGAGAAGCGTGTCGGTGACTACCAGAAGGCTGGTGTCTTGCACAGCGCCAACAAGAAGTCTGAGGATGAGGAGCCCAAGGGCGAGAACGGTGGTGACTTCACCTTTGACGATGACTTCTAGACACATCGTCCCGTTGTTTCTCTTGACCCCGGCACGCGCGCACATGAACATATACCCTGTTTTCTTTTACTGTACATCGAGATAGGCCTCGGGACAGCGATACTTGGCTAGCATCGCCCGAGGCCGGTTACCAAGGTCGTGGATACATTTGGGCTCCGAAAGCTGGATTTGCACGGACCGAAAGGCGTTGGAGGGAATTGTACTTTTGGATGGGTGGATGAAAGTAGCATGACGGTTTAATTGTGCTTATGGATGACGATACTATAGCCTCTTTAGAAAGAGATGAATTGAATTAGATATTAACAAGTACTCTCATGTAACCTCATTTTCTCATGCTGTTTCGTTAGTCCCATGTCATTCGCCTCAACACAGCGATCGAGAAGCTGACTAGAAGTGGTCCTACTTATTTTGTCAGTAGTCCTGATACTTCTATCCGTAGATTGGGGTTGAAAGGCACCTATCCTTGAAGATAGCAGGGTGTTTGAACGTGAAGGAACCTGCATCATATAATGAATGGTATTCTCTTCACTGCGACTCGTATCGACATGATATGTGCTTCTAAATCTGCCCTGCTTGGCTGCCCCTCTCCATGATAGTCTGCCCAGCCTCATGACCATAAACCTTCCCATCCGCACCTCCAATTCAAGACGCCCCCTTATTTCTTGCCCTTCTTCTTCTTCTTTCCACCCCCACCGCCCTGCGACGCCTGCCCCGTAGCCGCAGCCGGCGTTTGTGACGCCGGCTGCTCGTCGGCGTCGGCAGCATCTTGCATGCTCACCTCGGGCACGTCGGGCACGGCGGCCATGGACCGCCCCAGACGGCCGAGCGAGGCGTGGACCAGGCGGGACACCTCGGCGGCCTTTGTGGTGCGGTACTTGAGTGTCACGCCGCTGACGGGATCGTACGTCTTGAGGACGAGGCTGCCGCGCGGGGGCTTGGGTGTCGCTGCTGCGTCGTCGGGGCGGGGGGCAACGGGCTTGAGGGAGTATTTCGTCGTGATGCGTGTCTGTAGGCTGTAGTTTAGCTGATGATGCGATGGATGAATGCCGAACGGGGAGATATACAGAGGAAGGGCGGACGTCTAGGAGGGCGAGGGACTGGTCGAGCCACTCCTGGCTCGTCTTGAAGTAGGGCATTATCGCATCTATTTTCCGACTATGTCTACAGATGTCGATGTCGTGTGCGCCAAGACGAGTGCGATTCGGTGAGGATGGAGGATTGAGGCAGCTGGTAGCCTGGTTAATATCTTGTACTACGGTGGTATTCGTTCTCGTCGTGTCGTATGTGATACGGTATGCGACGTCGTGTGATCGAATACAAAAGCGCCGTGGAAGCAATGTCGTCTCGAAGTGGAAGAGTTGAACGAGGCTGGAAGTGGGATATTTCCGTGGTGGGGCTCTCTCTACCTTCGGCTTAAAAGAGTGAGGGGGAACGACGCCACAACACCAAGCATAATGTGTGTATACAAGGCTACAAGCTTCTACTTAGGCTTCCAGTGAGTCGGTGTCCGCATTTTCGCATGCAGCCAATGATAAACCCTCATCTCGAATCTCTACGTTCGCCTTTGCAGCGTCTGCGCCGTGCTCAATGAGAACCTGGCATATATCCTGCCGGCCTCTCCTCACGTAATGCCATAGCGCGGGGTGCCCAGCGATTACCGCATCGATGTTCTTGACTCTCTCGCAGACCAGTTGCGCAATCTCGACCTCTTCTTTTGCATTCAGCGGGTTACTTACTTTCGAATCCGGGTTCATAATCGGTAAGTTACGGCTCTCTTCTAGCTCCTCGTCCAGGTCAAGGTCAGCCTCGGCTCCAGCGTCGAGCATCAGCTTTATAATCTGTTGATTGGGACCCAGCCTCAGTGCGTCGGCAAGCAAAAGCCTCTTTTTCCCTGTGTGCATGTCAACTGGATTTGGTGATGCGCCAGCGTCGAGGAGGAGCTTGACAACTTCGACGTGATGAGTCTTGACGGCTTCCTGGAGAGGACTGATAGTCCCTATTCTTTCTGCATAGATGTCGGCACCGGCTTCTTTGATGAGGAACTTAATCGCGCCAAAGACGTCCTGCTTCGTGTGCCATGGTTCGAGGGCACCGTTACCTTGGGGAACGTTCAGCTCATCGCTCCCGAAGCTAGCTTTGGGAGGACCCAAGGAGATAAGACGACACAGTGCTGTCTCATCTCCGTTATGGGTAATGTCAACATCTGCTCCGTGTTGGACGAGTAGTCGAGCCTTGCTACACATCAGTCTTGTCTCTCCTCGTTAGAATACACATAGCTTACCACATCGGCATTGAGCGCGTACGCCAGGGGAGAAAAGCTGGCTGCATTTGGTAGATCCGGATGTACTCCATTCTCAATCAGCAGCTCTACAATCGCTGTATTCCCTCGCATACAAGCGAGGTGCAAGAGAGACGAGTCCTTCTTCCAGTACACGTAGCCCGAAGCATTATCCACCTCCCTCCGATCCATCATCTTGTAGCGCATGCGATGAAGGTGACTATTACCAAAGAGTCTACTGATCTCTGTACCAACGTCTGACCCAGTTCTAGCTAGGGCGTTCAGCGAAGCCTTTGCCGTCTCCAGCACGCCGAACCAGCAAGCCCATTTGAGGGCGATGGGGATGGCGAGGTTCTGCGGAAGCTTGAGGGAATCCACCACATCTCGGTAGTAGAGGCAAGGAAGCGCATGTGATGCCAAGGTGCGACACGTTTTTACCAACGTAAAGAGGTAATTATAGGGATCGGAAGATGATGAGACCTGGTCTAGTATCATGTCCAGGATCTCGCCAGGCAGATCTGTCTTATGGTCAGAGTCAGGGCTACCATTGCGGAAAGATGACTTACCGATCAAGCCCAGGGGTTTTCTAGGCTGTTCCATGTTTTCTATATGACACCTTTAATCGCAATATAAAACGACACAGACACAATCAGATCTAAAGCCCGGTTGTGCGGGTGTGGTCTTGTCCTTATATAGAAAGGTCAGCTGAAAGACCCATGTCGAACGGGTCCCTCTCTCTCGTCCCTGAGATGATTGCCTGAGTGCGTATCTGCCTATTTTGCATCCACAGATGGACCTAGTAGACGAGATATATACAAGGCAAGCTGGGCAGCGGTAGCCCCAGAAGCATCAGTACTATAGATTTCCAGACTCACGATCGAATCTGTGGCCGGATCCAAACAAAACACCAAGAGCAATACAATTCCAATTCACCGACTTATTGATACAACCATCAAAATGAGTTAAGGGTATCTATTCTTTCCATATTCACCAACAAGTCGTGACATCGTTCCCCTTTCATCCAGGTCAAATCGCCCCCCTCAGGCGTGGGGATCAGGCAGCCAGAGCAAAAGCTCCTGGTCAGCCGTCGCAAACAAGTTGTAGCGCGGATTAAAAGCCAATACGGCAGCCTCCCTCTTATCAGGCAACGTCCAGCTTGGTTCCAGCACCTTGTTATCGTCTGGAGATGCCATGGTATCCCAGACCAGCACATCTTTCTTGGAGCCGCTGAGGACGTATCGACCATCAGGGGCGAAGCAGCACTCACCGCTGCTCTCGATAGTAGCCCCGTCGGATGATGAGGAAGCCGTCTCACCAACGGCCAGCCGTCGCGTGCCGCCGTTTGGTTTGCGAAGATATGCCTTTAGCGTGCCTTCAAAGGCATCGAGTAGGAAATGGCCATTACCGCGCGTGCCGACAAGCAATGACTTGCCGTCATTGGAGAATTCGAGTCTCGTCCATCCCTTGACAAGACATTGCGAGTCTACTTGTCTACACTGTTCCACGATATCAACCGTTGAGAAAGGGGCCTTGTCAAAGTTGCGTGCATCGTAAAGCAGAACCGTGCCGCTGCTCGGACAGGCCACAGCAAAGACGGTGCCAGAAGGGTCGTAGGCGGCGAGGTAAGGCGATCGCAGAAACAGTTGACCTTGGCAGTTCTTAGTCTGTGTGTCCCAGAGGCGCACCGTGTTGTCTTGAGAGCATGAGATGAAGTTGTCGCTTCCTGGGTGAACAGCAAGGGAGGTTACGGTTCCCTCATGGCCTTCGAAGTAGCGGATAAAAGAGTTGTCGTGGGTCGCAAGATAACGGATAGCGTCTAGAGGCAGCCAGAATCAGATTCGCATGATCAGCTCGTCAGCCCAAAGACAAGGAAAATTTACCGTTTTGTTTGGTGCTAGCATATATAATGCTGGACCTTGTATGAGTAAATTTTGCGAGCTTGACACCATACTTTTTACTAAGCAGGCTCTTGTCATGGCGACCTTCTTTGGCTTGGTATATCTGGATCGTTTCGTCGCTGACCGAGGTCATGACGAGCTCGCCTTCGTCGTCGTAGTCAATGGACAGCACATGAGGCTGAGGACGGCCATCCTTAATGTCGTCTCGGCGGAAGAGCTATGAGGATGGATCAATATGTGAGTTACTCCGCGACTGAACAGCATGGTGAAGCAAGGGCCATAGCTGTACCTTTGTAGGTCGAAAGTTACCTATGACATCGGAAAGGTTCGAGACGGAGGCGGTGGTGCCAATGGTGCGATGAATGTTGAGAGACGAGCCATTTGGTGTATTGGACCGGTCAATATCCATGGGAGTAGAAGCCATGGTGTATAACGAGGCTGAGCAACGGGAATTGTCGACAGCTCCAGAGACCAAGCCCACGAAGCGCCTGAGGCGGAAAAGAGGCCAGTTGCAGAGATTGCGAGATGCGCGGCAGATGATAGATGACCCCTTCGCTATTCTGTATAGATTGCACACAGAGTCTGCAGCAAATGTTGAGGTTCGTGCGGAGTCGCGATTCGCGGTTCTTTGTCCCGAATTTGGTGTTTTGCGATGGAAACCATCACTTGAGCTGGAGCTTGAATTCAACGCTAGCGGACAGCGGACGGCCAACAGCAACAGCAACAGCTGGAGGGGTGCGCCTGCCCCCTGTGCCTGTGCGGGGTGCAGCAGATGGACAGGATGGAAGGTCATAGAGGTACGTACCGCCAAAGGCCGCAGAGTTACTCCGTAAACCCACTGTAATTCCGCTGCCCTTCAAGGCCCAATCTGACTCTGTAACATCTCACAATGCCTCTCGCCCGACAGGATCAAGCGTCGATGGCATGCACCTCGCTCGACCGGATGTGTTATTGTCTCTATCACAGGCCGCCGCATCAAGTTACCTATTCTATGAGAGCTAAACTTAGCACGCCAACAACCCGGAGGCCGCCACGTGCTCGTGCTGAAGACACAATGAATCGCTCACGACTCCCCTTGGCCCTAGCGTGTGTGTACAGTACAACAGTACACTCCATATAAGTTACTCATCAAAACATCAAATCAAAGCCTGCCATTCGCCCTGAGATCAAGGGGGGAGTGGCCCTACTGACGCAACGCAATGCCCCCCCGTGGGCCCGCAACTCTTCTCTTCTCCCCCGCGAATATCACCGCCGAGGTCGGCATGTTTGTTGCCGGGGCCCGACTCCGGCGCAAGTAGGAGAGAGAAAAAAACCCACCCCAAGATTGGATCGCAGAGGCATAGAGAGAGACAGAGTGAAAGGGACAACGGGTACTGCAGGGCCGTGAATACCCAGCATTGACTCGGATAAGAGAGGCATGTCTGGTTAGAAACTGTTAGTGCTTCTGCATGCCAGACCCGATCTCGTCAGTTGCTGACCAAGGTTTCTGTAGATCCGGAGTCAGATAGATTATCTCTCCCCCTACCTTACCTTCGGTAGAAGCTCCGTCACAAATAGCCCTGGATTGTATGTACCTTTTTAGTGTAATTGTGCAGCGTGTGGTACCTCTACGCTGACAATTTCTGGCGCTGCGATAGGGTCCGAAGCCGCCCGGTGACGGTGCGAACCCTTCTTTTCCACGCTGCCCAGTCTTCCTCCGACCTACTCACTTCTTCCCAATTCCTCCTCTGGCTCCATCTCAAGTCTCCTGAGCTCCTCTGTTGTGGTCAATCGTCGAGACAAGTTCTCTCTCCCGAGCTCTCCGACCCGTTCTGGGATCGTTTCCCTTCCTCTTTCGCTCCCTTCCCTTTCTTCTTTCAGCCGTTGGCCGCCTCCTTGCGCTTGGAGAGCTCGGGGCCATGTCGACAACATTAGGGTAAGCATCTGCCCTTTTGGCTCTTCAAGATCAACTTGACCGAGCCTTTCTGCGACTCTCGTCTTTATGCTAACCGCGTTTCTGCAGCGCCTTCATCGCTGGCGGCATTGCCGCCGTCGGCGCCGTTTGCGCGACCCATCCTTTTGAGACTGTCAAGATCCGGTAATTGGAACCCTTCAGACGTCTCGCGTTTAATTTCCCCTCCAGCTGACCAGCTACTTGTTTTTAGCATGCAGCTGCAGGGTGAGCTTCAGAACAAGGGCCATCAACCTCACCACTACCGCGGGCCGATCCACGGTGTGAGTGTCATTGTGCGCAACGAGGGTGTCCGTCGCATCTACCGCGGTATCGGCGCCGCCTCCATCTACCAGATCCTCCTCAATGGCTGCCGTCTCAGCTTCTACGAGCCCATGCGCAACAGCCTCGCGACTCTTTTTCTAAACGACGGCAAGGCCCAGAACCTCGCCATCAACATGTTCTGCGGCGCTGGCTCGGGCGTCATCGGCGCCGCTGCCGGCAGCCCGTTCTTCCTCGTCAAGACCCGTCTCCAGAGCTACTCCGAGTTCCGTCCCGTTGGTACCCAGCACCACTACCGCGGCGCGTGGCATGGCTTCAAGTCTATTTACGGCACCGAGGGTATTGGCGGTCTCTACCGTGGTGTGCAGGCTGCTATGATTCGAACTGCCCTCGGTAGCTCTGTCCAGCTTCCTACCTACTTCTTCGCAAAGCGTCGCCTAATCCGTCATTTTGGTATGGAAGAGGGTCCGGCTCTGCATCTGACCAGCAGCGCCATGAGTGGTTTTGTCGTCTGCTGCGTCATGCATCCTCCTGGTGAGTTCTCCGTTTACGAATACTCTGCTTCCAATATCAGTTGCTAACCCTGGGTTCTATCCAGATACTGTCATGTCTCGTCTGTACAACCAAAACGGAAACCTCTACAAGGGCGTCTTCGACTGCCTGTCCAAGACTGTCCGTTCCGAAGGCTTCTTGGCCCTCTACAAGGGTTTCCTCCCTCACCTTGCCCGGATCTTACCCCACACCATCCTGACCCTTAGCTTGGCCGAGCAGACGAACAAGCTAGTGCGCAAGATCGAGAATCGCATCCTTCCCCGAGCGGAGATGCCGGCTTAGAGGGCACTCTATGTCCTCGTAGGAATGGTCCACATGGGCGAAGCAGGGGGGAAAGTGTAGGGTATAGTACGATTGGAATCTATGAGCTGGAAGGGGCTCTTGTATATGATACGGAGGGTGGATTTCTTCAGTCCTCATTATGTATGGTCACCTTGGTTTAGACGACGGGAGCATTTGGCATCGCCTGGGTCATGGGCTTGGCAATCAAAAGACGGCGTGGCGCATCTTTGGGGAGTTTCCAGTCTGGATAGACATGAACGATACCAGAATACAAGAATTGGTGCCTTTTCAAGTTGATTTGATGGTTCATATATATATATATATATATGATTATCCATCTATCCGTAAATCGACCGCTTACACCCATAACAGAGCCGACTCACGTCGTGCTCTTCTCCAGTATCATCTCCGATCTCGCCCGCCCATCTCGAGTCACCTTCAGCATCGATCGTCATGCCGCAGCTACCGCAGGACTTGTTCCCTGCAGTCCGTTCCAGCTTACCCGTGGTGCGGACCACGTTGGCGACGATGCCGGAATAGCCCTCCTCTACACTGTCAAAATACCGGGCCATGACCTCTTCGATGCTCAGGTCCTTGTGCGAGACGACACTGCCCCCGGCTGTTGTACCCGCCTTCTCCGAGAGGACGACATCTTTTAGTGAGGGCACGAGGTCGATATACTGCAGGATTTCGTTGCGAAATACCTCTCGCATGGGATAGTAGATAGGGAAGTCGACCCGGCTGGTCTCTTTCGTAGCACCCTCCGAGGTCGTCTCGTAGGTGCATACGGTGGTCATCCCGTCAGCAACCTGTAGTGGCACCGCGAAGCCTCGTCCGTTGGCCACCTCTGAGAGAGTCAGGGCAGCAAGGGCCGTGGTGCTATGGCCGAGCAGCAAGGCTGTGCAAGAGCGCTCCTGGGCTGCGTGGAGGAGGAGGTGGCGGATGAGCTGGCGAAGGACGTCGGCACGAGAGGTCACATTGGGTAGAGCGTCGAAGAGCCGCCGAAGACGAGCGGCTGGGTCTTGGTCGGATGTGCTCTTGTCGAGGGGCAGGGTTGACCAGTCAATACTCTTGACGCCGAGGACATCGGTAAGAGGAATGCACTCGAGCTCAACGTGAGTAAAGCGCTGGCGGTACTCTTGGATTAGTCTACGAGCCGGTGACTCTCCTGCTGGTGAGAGCTCCGTGTCGATGTGGACGATGATGGGCTCAAAGGCCGACGAAGCCTTGTTGCTTGCATAACGACGGGTTGATTCATCGAGAAGCTCGGCAAGCACGCTCGATGAGGGGCCAAACGATAGACCAGCCAGATACCGGCGGGCCACAAGCTCCTTTGAGACGCGGATGTCCTTGTGAAGCACGCCGAGTCGCTTGTTCATCTTGAGGGCGACATATTGAACATAGCAGTCACTATGGATGAGTCAGCAGGTGCACTACGGTCGAGAGAGAGAGGATGAAGAGCAGGTAGTCAATTACCGGCATGTGGGATCTGTTCGCAGTCGGAACGGGGCTTCCTGGACCTTGCACCGCTTGCACGGCCGGCTGGTGTCGGAGCCGGGCATCGGGGATGGAGTCGGAGACGGAGACGGGGGCTCGGGTGGCTTACACAGGGTAGACCGCGGCCTGTTTGTTGTCTTGTAACGGTTATGCTTTGAACACGAGTAAACACAAGGTCTCAGGTGAAGCTATAATGTCTCGTATCTTGAGGGAAATGAAAAGGTAGCCAGGGCGATTCCTTATGGCTAGGTTGGGCAGTAAGAGTCAGAGATGCGTGTTGGAGGGAAGTTTTTCAATTTTTTTTCGTCGCTGCCGCCCACAATGAGTAGCCCAAAAATGTCTCTTCTTGTCACTACTGACCACCACATTTAACACAGCATAGACCTGTCATGTAGTTTTTCTTTCTCGTACTAGGAGAGGGGAGATGAGATAAACGACGAAAGGATTTTTGAGTCGACCCTGCAAAAAAGGTGATGAACTACCAAATGCTCACCAAACCACTTACATGCAGCAGCTGACTTACCACACCCAACTAACCAGCAGCGCCTTCAAGACTATTAGATATATCTAGATCTCTACCTGTTCTTTCACGAACCACCATACAAGTTGAGATCAAATCCGATCTCATACACAAGTAGACTGCATAAGAAAGATGTATCACGTACCTTTGATTATGATGGCTAGTTATAGGGTGTTCTACTTAGGCTGCTAATACAAGCACTCTGCTTTATAAAGTCCCACACGTTGAATTTATAATATTATGCTTTTACTTTAAACAACTTGAAAAATAGACACCTAACTACTAACGTGAAGTTAGACCCAAAAGAGACAGCCTAGGAAATGTGTATGGAAAAACTCGCGGTCCTTGTGCCACGCTCTTACGATAACCTCCTTGCCTACATAAACTAGCATTTCCTGCTGCTCAGGCGTTCCCCAACCCGGAGTCTGCGAGCCAAAGCAGATCAAGTGAACACCAATATGAATAATGGTGCGGTAGGCAAACTCGTCATCAACCGCGCCGTAACCGTCAGAAAGGCCCAAAAGGAGCCATTCGCCAGCATCAATGTCCTTGTACAACTTGAGCTGCCACAGCTCAGCAATCATCTGGCCTAAATCTAGCGGTCGAAGGCCGAGCTGAGCCATTTCCCAGTCAATGACTCTGAGGGGAGTCGGGGTGCCCGCTCGTATTGGCACATCTGGTATCAGGACACTGCTCTCGTATTAGCCATCTTCAACTCTCACTACTGTTTTCAGACAACATAACTTACTTGCCAGTCCAAAAGTCACCATGTATGACGCAGAGGGTCGAATCATCCGCGAGCTCTTCGGCAGCCAAGTCACTGACACCCTGCAGGACATCCCTTGCATCGCCAAGAACCATTGGATGCCGATCTGCCATCTGCAACAGGTGCTGGTAGTTGATCATATACTTGAGACCCTGCATCTCCTTGTTCCTTGCAAAAACTTCGCGCAGCGCAGCCTGACCTGGTTCCTGGCCCCATGTATGGAATACCCGGAGCCAAACGCCCAAGCTATAGCCGAGCTGGTCACACTGGCGCCTGAGAGATGGCTGCGTTGGAGCACCGTAGTACTTTAGAGCGTAGTCCTTGAGGCTGACAGACCCAGGGAAATGCTGTTGGACCTGAGTGCAGGAGTGATAGTTGAAATGATAGATGGCTGGAGTTGCTATGGTGCAGAATGGTGTGGGTGCCGGAGGGAGAGCGGCTAGATGGAGGAGAGACTCCTTCTCGACAACCTGCAACGATCAGCCCAGGGGACTATGGGGGGTGTTGTCGATAGTTTGCCTACACATCGAGAAATTGGCAAAGCAAAGGCAGGACGAGTTGCTATATAGGCTTCGCTCTGCTTGATAACAACTCCTCCGTAAAAGAATGGGGTGGGGTTATGGAGAGTGGCATGGTACATGAAGTTGGTAGTACCGCCGGATAGTCTAGTGAGGGTCGTGACGGCAAAGGGAGTCCCGTCGAGGGCCCTTGTCACCTTGTCTCGGATATCTCTGTCTGCGTTATTCATGGCTGACCTGGTGTTGTGCTGGTTGTAGGAGAATGTCTGTTGAAGAGCGGGATAGAAGGGAAGAGAGGTCTGAGAGGATAGAGGAAGGTGCTGATGATGAGTTTACCCAAAGGCTGGCAACTGCTTCTGCCTCTGATTAGAGGTAAGGTACGCGGGCATATTGTCAACAATTATTTGCATTCATATATTACTACTGTTAAGAGCTACCATGTTGGATGTTGAGCACTTGCCCTTGGAAACGTGTATCAATCACCACGTCCAATCAAGCATAGTGAGGAAGACTCGCCGATGACTCAACTTGTGCAAGTGCAGTGGTTAGTCAACGATGGTTATGTTATAGTGCAATGATGATCAAGGAAGAGATGGTTAGAGAGAGACGAGACATTGTCATCTTTTATCGATAGGGCAGACAGAGATGCAATCTAGGTCATATCAGAGCTCCTGACTCTCAAACATGCCTCAAACACGAATACGTACTCCGGCCCAGCAACACTGACAAGGAACCCGGACCTTGCTCCTTGTAAGTACGTACATAAATAAGTTAGCGTTAGGCGCTGGACACGCAGAAGATGGTCTCACAACGGGCCATGTTTGAAGCGCTCTCTCCACTAACTTAACGTTAGTAACAGTAACGGTAGGTATCTGATCGAGCGACCGTGGCCGACCGACCGCCTGGTCAGGCCTTAAAACACCGGCCACGGCCTCAGCCTTGAGGTGGATTGAAATGGGTTACTGTAACTGAGGTCACTCACACGCGCGGCTTTTGGCACGCATGACAGGCATGTCAGGCATGGACATACGAAGTAGCTCCCCCAACAATATCCCGCCGCAATGTCACTTTCCGTTTGACCTTGTCCAGCCTCTTATTCGTTTTCCGATTTCTTGTCGGAATGTACGGAGTATGGGCGACACCAACAGTATGAACGCAAGTATCTGTCTGCCTTGATTATCAAACTGCTCAGCCCAGGTTTGCACAAGGCCTAAGTTAAAGCACTGCCCCTTGTTAGACCCCTCCATGATCGACATCCATGTCATCAACGGTTTTGATTTTAAACTTGTCCGTCAAGCGGTCATGGAGGGATACGTAAGACGGGCGAATTGAAGCAAGGGTCTCAAATTGCGCCACCTGATGTAATGACGGGCTGTTCACATCGTGCTGCTTGTGATAAGTCCGAGTACGGGATGGTGTATTTGAGAGTGAGAGTGAGAGTGAGAGTGGGCAAGATGAAGGAAGAGGCGAGACGCGATCATTCATCTCTGCTCCAACACTGCTTCATCCGAGTCTGAGCTGCAAGCCAGGAGGCAACATACACACGGCAAGCGTACGTAGGCTATTAAACCAGCCTTGTGACTGCACAGTCTGTGACCTTGACGCCGCCTCGTCCGCGTGCATCGGCGTCTGTCGATAAAAAGCATCGAGTGATTCGACACGACTGTCTTGACGCCGAAACGCTCTGGGCGGAGAGACATGGATAGTGGATGGCACAAAGAACTCTGCAGTACGTGATCTCACAGGAAGTACTAGAAGTTTCCGCATTTACTCGCGTAACATACAAGTACCCCCATAGCTCCCAGAAGTACCGCAAAGTTCCTGCCGATCTGGGACTTGGCTTTTTTCTTAGCTCCCTTTGGGACATCACCCACCCGAAACCAGACCAGTCGACGACGGCATTTACCCCCCGTCATTCTTTCCCTCTGGAGCCATCTGCGACAACCATCACTTGCCGATCAAAACACCTTCTTTGTCCTTCTTCTCCTTCTATCACATTCTCGTCCTTCTTTCTGGCATAGGTACACTAAAAGCCGCATATCTCGAGCTTCTCATTCACATTCAACCATTCTTGTCCTCTAATCATCCAGCCTTGCTTCATCTTGTGTCTTTACATCGTTTTCCCTCCCTTTGTATCTAATAAACAACAACAATATCCTCGCATCACGACAACCGCAACACGACCACGAAACATTGCGAAACCTACCACGATTTGACCTAGAGTCATCTCCCCAGTCTCACCACGTAAACGGAGTACTGGTATCACGTTCCACTCTCACCGAGATCGACGCTTCCTTTACCACGACTCTCCCGCACCCGGATCCCCCGTCTCAACGGTTACGACCCAGCATCGAACCCCTGCTTGTGACCCCATCCCTACCTCCTACGGCCGACGGGCCAAACCTCCTCCTTGTCGCAACCTACACGAGGCTTTTACTTGTCATCTCCTATTGATCTCCCCACGACTTTGCAGAGCTTCGACCTACTGCTCGATATTTGGCCGTTGCAACCAACGACTGCTCCACCATTCGCTCGCCCACCTCATGGTTACGACACTGCCGATCTCCTCAAACTCCTTACCAAATAATACCTATCAAATATCCCGAACCGAATAAACTGCAATGGCTGGGACTCTAGTAGAGCCACTTGCACCCCAACTCCAGGCCCCAGTGACCACAAAGCTCGACATTGCTGCACGCCCGCGCAGCCATTCCAACGTCGATGCAACTTTCTCTCCCGTAAATAACGACGGATGCTTCGACTTTGATCGTGTTGTCAAGAGTGGTTATGTACAGAAGCGCACTCAAAAGACAAAGGTTAGTGCTGCCACCACGGTGTCCTGCTCTGTCGCATCCCAAATGTTACCCACGTGCGCTCTTTGTGATGTGTCCCAAACTGACCTCACTCCACAGAAATGGAAGACTGTATACCTCGTGCTACGACCAAACACCATCTCGCTATATAAAACTGAAAAGGAGGATCGGCTGCGACACCAGATTTATCTCTCCGAACTGACGGCCGTTGCCGAACTCAAGGACCGCAAGCAAAAACGTCAAAATGTCTTTGGGCTTTTCTCACCGTCCCGCAACTACCATTTCCAAGCCCCCTCTGGGGAAGATGCCCAGGAATGGATATCATTGATACGGAGAGACGCTCGTATTGATGAGGAGGAAGATGAGATGTTTCTGGCTAGTCCTCGGGCCACGCAACAGTCACTCTCAGGCGTAAATCCTTTGCCCATCAACGGCTCGATGGACCGGCCTAGCGAACACGAGCGCTTCCTTTCGAGCTCGCCTGAGCCTCTGGGTACATCGATCCCCAAATTCGGCAACTCCGGAGGCAGGAGGAGGTCATCTATACTTGAATACTCCGGGCTCTCCGGAGCTGAATTCGCTTCCCACTCTGACCTTTCCGATAATGAGGGCTATCGAGGCTACGATGCTTCCTTCGACAGCCTTGCCGTGCAGAACCCATCCGGGCCCCCTCCACAGAGCGCTCCTCGCCAGCCAGGCCTCGGCAAGCGGTCCGCTAGTCAGACCAGCGTCTCAAATCTTGAACAAGACCCAGACCGTGTCATCTGGCAGGGCTGGCTCTACTTCTTCCGTAACCGTCGTGGTGTGCGTCAGTGGAAGGACATGTGGGCCGTTCTCCGTCCGCGCAACCTCATTCTGTACAAGGATGAGTCCGAGTACACGGCCCAAAGGATCCTGCCTCTCTCAGCAATAGTCAATGTCGTCGACCTTGATCCCCTCAGCAAAAGCAAGAAACATTGCATGCAGGTCATCACTGAGGAAAAGAGCTACCGCTTCTGCGCCCACGATGAGGAGGCTCTCATTCGTTGTATCGGCGCCTTTAAGAGCTTACTCGCCAAGCGCCGCGAGCTCGAGGCCCGCGCTGCTGCAACACTCACATGACCCAGAGTGTACGCAGCTATGCCCGGCAAGCTTGCTTGTTGTAGCGCCCTTTACGAATCACGATGCTTAACGTTTCTCTTTTGTCCTTTCTCTTTGATAGCGATGCCATTTTGGTCTACATCTGTCCGTCATCTTTAGCGGGACGTTTTTATCAAATGAAGAGGACATGTGTTGAAGGAGTTGAAAGATCATACACAGCGACTGTCTGTATATAGCAAGAGCTGCTTCATTTGTATACATAAAGTGAATAAACACCCAACAATATCCCACTGCATCTAGCAAATTCTAAATCCACTACAACGCTCGGGGTAAAGCTATATGAGGTCCCAAATGCCAGCCACATATTCATGATTTATTATCATAACCGCTACAAAAACCCTAAACCACAATCGTAAAACGATACCAAGACTACCAAGACGGCAAGCCATGCAGGAACACAGGGATCGACAACAACGGACCCGGGGCTAAGAAACGCGGTAGAAGAGGGACCGGTTGTTGAAAGCACTGGAATGTGTGCACGTCATCACCAGCCTGTAATCGCTTTATCGAGTCACCTTGGCATCGTTTGAGAAGAGGTTATGTCTTGGCTGGTGGCAGAGTCAGAGCAAGGGCAATCGAACTGCCCTGCACCGGCCTAAAGATGCGCTGCATATCCCCTATGTGATACTTGCGTAGCAATATGTCTGTGGCAGGGAACTAGCCCATTCTATGCCTGCCATCATGATGTCGACTCCAAGCCGTGGGGAAACTCAATGGGCCTATTCCATCTTTTCAAGCCCAAAGAACTTCGCATCAAAGTTGCCATGCTCCATCATATCAAAGTCCTCGACACGGTCCGCCATGAGCTCTTCAAATGTAGTATCGGCCAGGCCATCACCTTGGAAGTCACCGCCCGAGTCTATGCTGCGAAACATGTCGTCGTCAAAAGCTCCCTCAAAGCTTTCCATCTTCATCTCCAGAGGCAATGGTTGACTTGTTGGCATCATTGGAGGTTCCGTCTTGGCTGGGTTCATGGTCGCCTGTCCTGGGGGCGCAGGTGCAGGGTTGGTCTGGCCAGTGGGATTGGTTGGCAAGAGGTTGTCGAGACCCAGGATGTCGTCGTTACCCTCGGGCGGTGCAAATGTTGCGAGATCAAATGATGGCTCCTGGGTGGTTGATGGGATCTGCGAGTCGTTGTTTGTTGGAGCCAAAGTAAACTCCATGTTTGTGAAGTTGAGTTCTGAATTAGGCACATCGCCGCCTGTGAGGTCCATCATGTTACTATCCATGGGTTTCTGGTCCATATTAGGCATTGGCGCCATGGGAGCGGTGGCTGTAGCGGGCGCAGGGGCTGGAGAAGTGCTCGTCTTGATGTTGACTGTATCAGTAGTGGAGGTGGATGGAATAGATGGAGCAGGCTCGTCCTTGATGACCACATGGGGCTGCCCAACATCTGGTAGTCCCATGCCCATATCCGGGAAAGGAGCAACAGGTTTGTTGACTTTGGTTTCTGTCATTGGCTGGTCCTCTGGAGGGGGCGATGATTCAAGATCGATGACCATGGGTGACTTGGACTGAGGCTCGATAGGCTGAGGCTGAGGCTGAGGGGGCGGTGGTACTTGAACAGGCTGCGGTTGAATTGGTATGCTTTGCTGGCTATGCTGGCTCTGCTGCTTTTGATCCTGTAGCCTCTTGAGATCGCGCATCAATACGGACTTAGAGTTGATCTGTACAAGTGGTGAGCACTCAGAAATAGTAACGAGCAGCCGTTACGGCAGACTTACAATGTCCCATTCCAAGTCATTTAGAGCGGAGTGGAAGGTATGAATGGTGTCGGGCAACTTGGAATTGAGAGCACCATGAGACGGCTGTACGTTGCCCTGAGCATCTTTGCGGGAGGCGCGTAGAGCCTTTCCAGTTTGAACGAGCTGATGGATGAGGAGTGAGCAACGGGTAGTGAGATGGACCTGAGGACAATACTCACGACATCGTTGACCATGAGCTGTAGGACATCCAGGGGATCCGGAGGCGGACGCGTCTGGGACGCCATTGTCAAGGAGAATAGCAACACCGCAATAAGCAAAGAGAAGTGCTTCTTTTCAGGTGCTTTCACCAAAAAAAATATCTCGGGCGTCGAAGATGGCGGTGATGAATTAGAAATGCTGAGAGATAGTTCAAGGTGGTCGTGGTTTAGCCTCAGAGCCGCACCCCCAAAGCTTGGAACAAAGCGAGGTCACGTGCATCACTGTTGGTAGCTCAGACGGACGTATTTCACTCATAATTATCCAGCCTAATGAGTAAGGTTGGGCAGACTTTTCTTAAATAGAGCTATCCGAAGCGAGAAACTACTCTCGGAGGTCAAGGCTATGTGGCTGTAGAGTTGCTACTGGATTAAACGGTGATACGAGGTATTGGCGTGATGTCTCGACTGCGTACAGAGTATGATAGGGTCTTTTTTTCTGCCTACGATAAAGGGGTTGGTTCGTTTTTTTGTATGTATAGCCGTAATAAGGGAAGTGATGTAGCTGGTAAAATAGCGGTTCAAGGTGTTGATATAATAATATTCATTCGAAGTTATTCGCAAGTTAATACGGTACTTGGGGGTTCATGGCATCTCTGCTAGTGGCTTTTTATCTACATTCGACACTATCTTTCGGTGTAAGTTGAGTAGCAGTAGCGACTAGTTAGTTAAAGACACGCCAATGACAAAGAAAGGAAACAGAGCGAAAGAACAGTTGAAGGATAAGGTCATACATAACGTTGCTCGCTCGCCTTGACTAGGTATTCTCCTTTCTTCTTATCCCTCGATGTCCCTTGGCTGGGGGGTGATCGAATCAGGCGTCTAGAGCAAAGAATGGCCAATCACCGTTCAACGGCGGCTGCAGGTTCGACCCGACACCAATTAAACGACTGTAAGTTACTCACTGCAAGCACTGCAAGTACTGTAGTTAAGTACTACGTACTGTATCGAGGACTGTGCTAATAACCTGACTGTGCCCCTCCATCATCGCCCGCTTCTGGCTTCTCCCTCTCTCTCTCTCTCTCTCTCCATTACCTGATTTCTTCCCTTGGAGTGGCTCTTGCGATTTTCCTTTGGGCTTTTTCAGCTGCTCTCCTGTGTTCGATTTCCTAGTTGACCGTTTCTTCTTACCTTTGCCCTTCCGCTTCTCTCGTCTCTTGGTGCTCGTCTCGTGTCTTTGCTGTTGTTGTTGTTGCTGGCTGGTCCTTGAGCGGCTCCTCATCAATCATCACCTGGCAGACAGTACCTAGTCCCCCCACAGGGTCTCGCGCTCACCTGCAACGCCTCTCTACTTGCAGACCGCTTCGCAACTTGAACTTCTCGACTTGACCTTTGCATCTTTTCTTCAACTGGCTTTTACTGTGCGACATCGTCGTCTCCGTTTGCACCAGAAACTCTCCGATCTTTTGGGTTTTGGCTCCCACTTCCCGCTCCCGCCTCCCGTTGTCCGATCAGAAGAATCAGGGACCCCTCGTCCGTCTACCGTGTCACTAAAGTTAGCTCGTCGACTCTTTGGAACCCCTGTCCTGTCAACCTAACGGTACAAGGAAAGGTACGGAGTACATACTACTGTCACCGACCGCCGACTGCGCTCCACCTCGTCCGACCGACTGCAGCTCATAGGTAGCCTTACCGTCCGTCCTTGTCTCTGTCGTCCATATCCTCTCCTCCTGTCCCTCCCCCTCCAGACCGTCTCCCCTCCGACTCCCTTTTCCACGACGACTTCCTCAAGAATGGCTGACGCTGGCGCTCCATCCAACCCGGGCCAGCTGCCTCCTCCGCCTCAGCCCAATGCTGGCGGTCCTGGCTTCGACGCTGGCCAGAATGGCCAAGCAAACGCATCCCACCTCCCTCCTCCGCCCCTGCATATCCCTCAGAACAACAACCCAATCCCGACTGCCATTACCTCGCCCATGTCGGGCGCCGACAATGGTGGCATGATGTCTCCCACGAGCGCAGGTGGCTTCCGTCGCGCTGCCCCTGAGCCCAACAAGCGCGCCCTCTACGTCGGCGGGCTGGACCAGCGCGTGACTGAGGATGTCCTGCGTCAGATCTTCGAGACTACGGGTCATGTTCAGAATGTCAAAATTATCCCCGACAAGAATGTGAGTTTTTAGTCTGGTTGCGCTTTGTAGCAGCCCCGGGGGTGGTTGCGAGATCAAGAAATCAGCTAACAAATTATTTCGCAGGCGCGGGGCTACAACTATGGCTTTGTCGAGTACGACGACCCCGGTGCTGCTGAGCGCGCCATGCAGACCCTCAACGGGCGACGAGTTCACCAATCGGTAAATTCTCTCACAGAAAGCTCGAGCAATGGTAGGAGGATAACGACTGACATGCAGCGCAGGAAATCCGAGTCAACTGGGCGTACCAGTCAAACACGACGAGCAAGGAGGACACATCCAACCACTTCCACATCTTCGTTGGCGACCTGTCCAACGAGGTCAATGATGAGGTCCTCCTCCAGGCATTCTCTGCCTTCGGTTCCGTCTCTGAGGCACGTGTCATGTGGGATATGAAGACCGGCCGGTCGCGAGGCTACGGCTTCGTTGCCTTCCGAGACCGCCCCGAGGCTGAAAAGGCTCTGAGCTCCATGGACGGCGAGTGGCTCGGTTCCCGAGCTATCCGATGCAACTGGGCGAACCAAAAAGGTCAGCCATCCATGGCTCAGCAGCAGGCCATGTCCGCCATGGGCATGACCCCCACCACTCCCTACGGACACCATCAGTTCCCAGCGCATGGCGTCGCTAGTTACGAGGTCATCCTGACTCAGACTCCCAGCTGGCAGACTACCTGCTATGTCGGCAACCTTACCCCCTACACGACTCCCAACGACGTTGTGCCGCTGTTCCAGAACTTTGGCTTTGTCGTTGAGTCACGTTTCCAGGCAGATCGAGGATTTGCCTTCATCAAGATGGACACGCATGAGAATGCAGCTATGGCGATCTGTCAAATGAACGGATACAATGTTAACGGTCGACCTCTCAAGTGCAGTGTATGCTTCGCTCCTTTCAACCCCCCTACCCATCGTGAGCTGGATGACTGACAAATGTTTTACAGTGGGGTAAGGACAAGACGCCTAGCACTCAAGGAGGATTTGATCCTACCCAGTCTTACAGTCCCCAGAGTGCTCAAGCCCAGCCTCAAGCTCCTGCATACCCGGGCACGCCCACCTATTATCCCCAGTACGGCGGTGAGTGAAGTGACAGCAATAAGCAACCTGAACCGGTGACTGACAGTGCAAATGTAGCCCAGTACGGCGGACAGCCCGGTAACTACGGCGGCCCGCAGACAGGCTCACCTGCGGGTTATGGAGGTTCGCCCATGGGATACCCTGCCCCCCAGAGCGCCGGTGGCTATGGACGCGGTCAACAGCCGCCCAACGCCGAATGGGCTCAGCCTCGACCTGGACAAAACTTCAACAATGGATTTGGTGGTTATCAGGCCTAGGAGGCAGCGACGAAACCAAGCAAAGCGAGAAGCCAAAGGCTGGACCAAAGAGATGACCAAGGATGATGCATCAGCATGTTTGCCGTTTGAGATATCCATATTCTGGGCAATGTCCTCTGTCTGTTTTTTTCTTGTTTCCTACTACGGTTACGTGGAGTTATCTGTTGCGCTTGCTTTGCTGCTTCTGTTACTCCTCTCTCAGTATCTCGAACCTTTATTACAGTTACAGGGATCTGCGATGCCCTCCCCCTGTTCCTTGGGGAAAGGGTGGTTTTGTTTCCTCTCTGCTGCTTACAATCATACTGTATGCATTTTCCTATTTCCTTCTCTTCTCTTTCGTCGAAAAAAGTCTGGAGCGCCACATGTTTCTCGTTCTCTGTCTATCTCTATCTCTCTGTATGGGTGCTAATCCTAGGATACCACCGACGTTTCACCTTGGCTTTGCGGCATTGGGTTGGGGTTTAGTCTGACGTTTCAGTTTCCCTATCTGACGAGGTTTACGAAATTTCCGTTCAATTTTGTGTGTGCGTCATGGAGCGTCTGATATTTCGGTGGCTGGCGAGGGGCGCGGCAATTCCATTCCAAGGATGAATCTTTTATCTGAGTGTATCTAGCGGTGACATTTCTTTCACAACGGATATTTCCTTTCTCTCTCTTTCCTTGGCTTTTACTTCACTACAAGACCTGGCGAAAAGACGAAAGACGGCCTTGTAAATTTGACGACAAGAGTTGGGAAAGATATGGGCGGCGGTATGAAACGCCCTCGCTCTGGAGACGTGGAGTATCCAAGTGGATGTGAGGAGACGATGCAAGATGGAATGAGAGATGAATGAACGATAATGACGAGGTCCATTGTCGCACGTATGCGATATAATGCCCAAGATCTGGCTCAACAACATTGTCGTTTTTGCGGTTTGTTGAGCACTCAATGTGGATGGACGGCCATTCAAGAATCACTTTTACAGCTTAACACTGACAGAAGCTTGACGCATACTTGGGTGATGTATAATTGTAACATATATTGAATTTTTGTATGGCCGTTAGTATCTTTTTGGATCCATGTGCCACGAAGCCGCCTATGGCGAGCTCATGACATGGGTGCTGGGACGATTTAACGTTATGGTCTGCTTCTGGGGCTTGTGGTGGCGCGGCCTGTGATTGTGAAGGTATTTCCTGATATCGAAGTTATATCAGGTGATGTGCGAGCTAGTTTAATTGACTGCTGGTTTGCATCCGGACAACTCTAGAGTTTCCTGTGTACCGGCATTGCAATCCAAAATGCCAACACCAAGTACATGAAGATCGTATCGCCACGATGCAATGTCTGTCTTTAGTTTTGCCATTTCCACGCAAGCTCGTGAGGGGAAAAGCCGTCGATGGGATACACGAGGGTCGCTGCTGATTCGTGACGCACAGAGACGATCGTGTCGTACTTGTCCACTGAGGCGTCGAGCGAACCCCCAAGCCCCAGCGCGGCTTCTCGGCGGCTGAGGTGGGCTGCCAGGCTGCTTGTGCTTGATCTTGGGCTGGAATTGGAACCTGGACCGCGAGAGAGAGTCAGAGTCAGAGTCAGAGTCAGGCTGGTCGTCCAAGCGCCTGGTCCGGGTACCTGACGGAGAAGAGAGAGGACATTATGCCCCCAAATCAGACTGCTTCTGCTGGTTTGTTTCATGCAATTGCACGAGGCCGAGGCTAACGGAGCTTGTGATACGACAACATTTGAGATTGGACGTGGTGATTGTCGTTGTTGTCGTCTGCGCATCCATCCATCATCAGTGATACCGTTGTAGCCCTCTCTCTCCATCCATCGTCTCTTGACTCGGCCCGCCCACCTGCCGCCTTTTCTCGTCTGGTTTTGTCTCATTTGGCAACATTTGAGTGAGGTACCTTCTGATACTAACGTTAACCAACGTTAGGTTGGAGCCCGGATAATAGCCTTCCATGATCTATCTATCTGGGTCCTTTGCCTCTCTCTGCCTCTCTCTCCCTCTCTCATCACAAGTAGATGCGCTTATTAGCCTTTTTCTTCCCTCTTTTTCCAACAGGATTCTACCCTTCTGTCCTCGCCCACTCAGTTCCCATCCTTTAACTCTCGGGCCGTCTCCCTTCCTCCCTCTCCCTCTCTCTCTCGCTCTCACCTCTCTGGGGCTTACTCTGTACTCTTCCCTCCTCTTCCAATAACTATCCACCCCCAGGCTTTGGGCCTCCACTGACTGCCCAATCCCGCACCCGCCCTCCACCGGACGCTAGGTGTGCGCTGTACGGGCCTGTACCTAGTCTAGGTAGTTAGTTACGCTTTGCGCGACGGGGGGGCTACCAAGAAACCCAACTCTTGAGGTGGGCTCAACTCCAACTTGGCGACTGCAATTGTGCTCCGACCCAACCAGGCCAGTCAGCCATCATCCGTCCCGTCTAGCTTGCTATTGCTAGCTGGGCCTGCCAGCCTTCACCTCCTCCTCCGCCTCTCTTCCTTTTGCTCTCAATTTTCTCACTTCTACTACCTCGTATCCTTTCGCGGTATCTTCTCGTCCAACCAGCTAAGCTGATAACCACGCATTCCCCAACCCCGCTGGCGACGACCACAATAACAACAACAACACCCGCCACGACTTCTGTCGACGACGACTCCCTCCTCCACCGCGGCGACATCCCTGACGCTGTCGCTTGAGCTGCCCGCTTCAGCTTCTACAGCCGCCAGCGCCATGGATCCCCAGTGGCAGTCGTATCCCGCCGCCGCCTCGCCCGGCTCCTCGAGACGACACAACGGCAATCCCCAGGTGCCCCGAGACTACACGACCCAGCCGCCGCCGCCTGGCGGATACAACAAATACGACCAGTTCCACGGCGGCGCCCCCGTCCTCTCTGGTGCTGCTCCTCCGCCCGCTTCTGCTTCTGCTTCTGTTGGTAACCCGGCCGCTTCTCCCATTGCACCTCACCAAATGCGCGACGGCAACGGTGACGTCGCTATGCACGATGCTCAGGACGCCCATGCTGGAATTAAGTATCCCATGAGGCCCCATCATCAGTCTCACCTCTCGGGCGGCCGCCCCGTCAACCTCGATTCTCCCCAAGATCCCTCTTCTGCCGCCCAGCGATACTCCCCCATGGAGACCTTGTCCCCCACCTCGCCCTACGCCCCCAAGTCGGCTTCCGGCAGCCAGTTCACCAGCCCGACCCAGCGACAGTCGCCCATACGCCAGCCCGATTACTCTCAGTCTCCCTACTTCCCCGGTGCTCGCCAGCACCAGCACCAGCAGGGCCAGCATCTGCCTCCCATCAACCCTTACGCGTCCCCCCCCGGAGGTCAAGATGGCTACCCCTCGTCTGCCGTTGCTCGCATGGATGGCGCCTTTAACCTCGACCCCAAGTCTCCTCGGCGACCTGTGCCCGCTCCCGTCACCAGGGGTCCTGTGCCCGAATTTAAAAAGCTGAGGGCCCTGTCTGACCTGCAGCCCAAGGTCAATTCGCAGCCCCCGTTTCGTCGCGCCAATCCAGAGGGCGGCTTCATCAGCGTGAGTTTTGGAATTCTCCCCGCTCACCCATGGCGTTCCTTGCTTATACGCCTCCGCAGCCTCTCCAAGCTCTGACTGTTCATCTGCCTGCCACCTATCGCATTTGCAACCCGGGCTTCAAGTATGAGTCGTCGCGCAATCCTCGCAGAGTCTTGACCAAGCCCAGCAAGGGTGCCAAGAATGATGGCTACGATAACGAGGACAGCGATTATATTCTCTATGTCAACGATATCCTTGGCTCGGAAGAGGCAGGCCACAAGTGCGTTCCATTCTGTCCAAGGTCACTTCCTTCTCATACTGATCTTCTCTAGGAACCGGTATTTGATTCTCGATGTCCTAGGCCAGGGAACATTTGGACAGGTTGTTAAATGCCAGAATCTCAAGACTCAAGAGGTAGTCGCCGTCAAGGTTATCAAGAACCGCACAGCCTATTTCAATCAAAGTATGATGGAAGTATCGGTGCTCGATTTGGTACGCAATCATATTCTGTTTCCCACGACTCGCACAAGAACTAATCGTTACAACCAGCTCAACACGAAGCTTGACAAGAACGACGATCACCATCTTTTGCGCCTCAAGGACACCTTCATTCATCGCCAGCATCTTTGCCTCGTATTCGAGCTTCTTAGCGTCAATCTCTACGAGCTGATCAAGCAGAACCAGTTCCGAGGTCTCAGCACAACCCTAGTACGAGTCTTTGCCCAGCAGCTCCTCAACGGCCTCGCTCTACTCAACAAGGCTCGCTTGATCCATTGTGACCTGAAACCCGAGAACATCCTGCTCAAGAACCTCGAGAGTCCCATTATCAAGATCATCGATTTCGGTTCGGCGTGCGACGAGCGGCAAACAGTCTATACTTACATTCAATCCCGATTTTACCGTTCCCCGGAGGTATTGCTTGGCCTTCCCTACTCTTCTGCTATTGATATGTGGTCATTGGGCTGCATCGTGGTAGAGCTTTTCCTGGGACTTCCCTTGTTCCCAGGATCATCCGAGTACAACCAGGTGTCGCGGATCGTCGAGATGCTTGGCAACCCTCCGAATTGGATGATTGAAATGGGCAAGCAGGCCGGCGATTTTTTCGAGAAGCGTCAGGACGAGTTCGGACGAAGAACGTACCATCTTAAGAGCATGGAGCAATACGCTCGAGAACGCGGCACCAAGGAACAACCTAGCAAGAAGTACTTCCAGGCCAACACCCTGCCTGAGATCATCAAGTCGTATCCAATGCCCCGGAAGAACATGAAACAGAGCGAGATCGACCGAGGTTAGTTTGAGTTGCCCTAGTCTCGTGTACCTGAACCTGCTGACCTAATTTAGAAATGAACAACCGCATCGCTTTCATCGACTTTGTTCGCGGTCTTCTCACAATCAACCCTCTCGAACGCTGGTCGCCGCAGCAGGCAAAACTCCACCCCTTCATTACACAACAAAAGTTTACCGGGCCTTTCGTCCCGCCCATGAACCTCAAGTCAAGCTCGCTCAACCGGTCACCAGCTCCTGGAACCCAGCAGCAGCAACAAGCCGAAGCGCTCAGCAAGCAGCGTGCGCAGGCGGCACAGGCGCAAGCCAACTCTGCGGCTCATCAAGGTGCTTATGGGTCCATGGCTGGCGGACAGTATCCGCAGTCTGGCCATGTGCAACCACAGATGTACGGCAACAATGCTATGTATTCGCCAGGAGGCAGTCACGGAAACGTGCCCGCGGCATATGGCCAACAGCCTGGTCAGTACGGACAGATGGTCATGTCGCAGCCGCCTCAGCAGATGTCCCAGGGACAGTATGCGCAAATGCCTCAGCCCAACATGTACCAGCAAGGAGGCATGAGGCCCAACCGACAACGTGCTTCGACCATGGAACAGCAGCAGAGCGGTATTCCTGCTGCCATTCAGCGAGTGGCCAGCCACCTCGACCCCAGCCAACCGATCCGTCTGCAGCCGAGTCCGGCATACTATCCACCAACCGGAGAGGGGATGGGAGCTACGGGCGCTGATAGCAGTCGAACAGGAGCAGGCCGAAGAGGAAGCCGGGTGCAGCAAGGCGCCCGAAGCAACAGGGACTTCATCCGCAATCTGGAGGAGCGTACCCTGGAAGAAGGTTTTATGGGCAACCAGAACACCTGGCATTGAAATGTCCCTAACGATGGGCTAGATGTCCGGGCCAATCTGTGACTCGATCGTGGCCAGTCACCAAGCGAACGCACGCCGCCGAAATTCGATGCGACGGCAAGGCAACGGGCCAGGCTCATGGTTGGTATTTGAGAAGAGCCCAAGGTCGGTTCTAACACATTAGGAGTATGCTTCTCCCCTCGAAGCTTCGAGCGCCGATAGTACGATACCCCTCGTGCCGACACGACCTTGGCATGGCGCTTGCCAGCCAGACACGGCGAAGACAGCTTCGGGGTAGAATGCCGGGGGTCTTGAATGAGCCGTCCAGCCATGGGGCGTCTCAAATGTCGAGGATGTGCCCAACAAACCTCAAGCGAGGAGGCCTGAAAGCCGGACGCACCGCACTCGGCACATAGGTCGAAAAGGGTTGGATGGTATATGGCGAGGTGTTGTATAGTGGCAAGGGGATATTTGTTTATGCATGATTTTTTTGCTTTGACGCGACGGAGGCATGCCTCGGACGGCTGTTGATACAAGGGGCACGTTCCCCGATGATGGTTTTCTTGATTGTTGTCTAGGGAAGGGGGAGTGATTCGTCGGCCTCGATGGCGCAGGGTCAAAATGGAGGCAGTGTCAGTCAGTCTGCGGAAAAGTCGCCCACGCTCAACAGCAATGTAGTCTGGCTGTAGATATTGTTATTCTTGTTTTGAATTGGTGTACGAGGACAAGTGCGCTTTGCATAGCAAGGGAGAGATTATCGAGTTGCATCCATCGTGTAGTCGCACCGTGCCGGTGCTTTCTACAGGGTTTATGGGGCAGGATTCTGAAGGAGGGATGGGCTGAGGTATAAAATATGAGGAATTGCCCCTTGGGTTTGTGTCGCAACCATTTGTCTTGCGGCTGTGCTTCTTTTCGGTCACATCTCGTTGGGTCAATCCAAAAACTTGGCTGCAACTCATCCCATCAATTGCAAAAAGCGCCTCACGGCATGACATACAAGAGTTCAACTCCCCAAACGCCGAGGCAAATACCACCCCCTATGTTCCGCTTTCCAGCGAATAACCTAACATAATTTTTCAAATGCTACAAGTGCCCGAATGGCCGCTCTCAAGTTGAAGGTTGGAAGGGGAATGTAAAAGAGGAAGAAAGGCGAATGCGGAGCGATATCACCTCCCACCACGACCCCTTTGGCTACCGCGGCCTCTCCGGCTGCCGCCCACGAGCCTATCACTGTATAGCTGGTTGGACCGTGACGAGGTACCGTTAGTAGTAGACCTGTCCATCAAGTCGGGGAACCCCATAGAGCCATCAACGATGTTATCAGGCTTGGCGACGCGGGAGCTACGGGGACCGCTGGGGGCGTTGCTAGGAGCATTGGAGGTTGAGGGGGCCTGGAAGCCGCCGATCTTGGGGTACACCTTGATGATTCTGCCGTCGGCCTGTGAAAAAGATGTGTCAGCAAGACACAGAAAGCAGGACGGGAAGTACTAGAGACTCACCGTCTTGTCGTTGAAGGTCTCAATAACCCGCTCTCCGCCGTCCCGTGAGGTAAAAGCCATCTCGAAAATCAAGATGGGGCTCGTCTTGACGATGTGACAGCTCACCATCTCGCCTCCCACGGGTGTCATGGCACTCTCAATATCCGCGGCAGTTGTGCCTGGCGCAAAGTTCTGTGCCATGACGACGAAAGGACCCGCGAGGCCGCGGATAGTGATGCCCATGGGGTTCCTGTTCGCTGTTTGGGCGGCGCCTTTAGACTTGATGATGTTGAACTGCTGCGGCGCATCGGCCGAGGTGTCCATTCGATCGACGGCAGCCGAGAGACGCGCCGCACGACGACTGGGCTTCTTGCCGGCAGCGCCTGGGGCCGTGATGCGGGAGCCCAGGGAGTTGCGGTCATGGCTGTTGAGGGAGTGGTGCAGATCATGAGTCCATTCGCCGTTGACGTTCCCCGAAGGTGGGGGGTTTGACCGGATACCGACAGAGGAGTTACGCTGCTGCTTGACACGGGAAAGGATTTAATATCTTCTGCGACGAGGTAGAGGAGAGGCGTAGCAGAGGCCAGTGTACCTTCTTGACGCCGACGCGGCTGGCGAGCGACGGGCCGGGGGCGGCCTTGAGCTTGGAGGGTGCGCTCTGGCGGCGATTCTTTGAGAAGATGCGGTCGGCGAGAGCCTCGTTCTTTTTCCGCTCGCGACCTAACATGAGAGAGAGACAAGGTCAGATGGTGTTTTCTTGTATGTTTAGGCCGTCTTACCCTCGTTGATGATCTTCTCGAAGTCTGTGGCGACCTTGGACATGGCTGGAGATACGGCCCTGACGGAGGGGAGAGCAAGATTGGAGGAAGAAAGTGGTACGTAGATGTCGGTCCTGGTCGGAAGGGAAAAGGGTGATGCCTTGAAGCTGTTGTTAGGCTTTGTTTGCAGTCTAGAGAAATCCTGAAAGAAAGGAAACGCTGGGCTTGGATTGCGACCGCGAGCGCGTCTCTAATTGGAAGAGCAACGTGGTTTAGGGAATGCAGGGGAGAGGGGGTGGTTCTAGATGTGAAGCGCTACTTTCCCGCGCGCGCTTGAGGATTAGGCGCCACCTTCTAGATTAGTCTGGGAACTGATAAGATAAGAGTGGAAATTTCCATTAAGGTCCAGGGACTGAACAAGAGCAGGCTTCACTTGATCTTCACCACAGTCGCCAACTTTTCGCCATGGCTGAAAGGATATTGGCCTGCGGCGTGTGTCTGCGCAGGGCGCTGCAGCTCGTCCCGCTGCAGAGGCCAGCTCTCGAGTCTCCGGCATTCTTCCAAGCCCGATCTCTTCGCCCGACCCCGCGAGCATTCGCCTCGACTATCGCAACAACTACGCCTTCATCTGCGCCTACGCCTGAGACTACGGCCGCGGCTGAGACTGTGATGCCGACGGATACCCCCAAAAACCTCGATGTAGAGCCTGTTGACGAAACTGTGGCTGGTAAAAAGGCAAAGCAGAAGGTGCAACGCGCCGTCAAGAAGCAGCTCGAGTACCTGGACGACCCATGGAAGATTGGAAAATACGTCGAAAAGGCTCTCGCAGAAGGCCGCTATGACGAGGCTCTCCTTTTGACTCAGACGGCTAGTAGGGACCAGCAGCTTACCGTATCCTGGAATCACTTGATCGACTACATGCTGGAGAAGCAGCAGTTGCGCCAGGCCCTGAAGCTCTATAACGACGTAAGTGTAGTGGCAATGAAGCTGTTTTATGGCACTTGTGCTAACCTATCTTCAGATGAAAAAACGAGCGCAGCTCCCCAACTCACAGACATACACTATCATGTTCCGCGGATTTGCAAAGTCACAACACCCCAAGCTGGCCGTGTCGGAGGCTGTCAAGCATTACCAGAAGCTCCTGAAAGACCCGCGTCTGGAACCAAACTCGATCCATCTCAATGCTGTGCTCAATGTCTGTGGCCGAGCCGGCGATCTAGATTCCATGTTCTCCATCGTCGACACCATCAACGAGTCGACGCGGGCTCCCACAGCCTTCACTTACACAACCATCATCAATGCCCTACGGTTCCACGTGCAGAGCGAGATTAGGGACCTGCCGCCCGAGCAGCAGGAAGCCAATCTCCAAAACGCTGTTCGGCGTGGCAAGACCGTCTGGGAAGAGGTCATGCATAAGTGGCGCCAGGGGCGTCTGGTGATTGACGAGGCTTTGGTCTGCGCAATGGGCCGGCTGCTCATCCTCTCGCCTGACCGAGTCGAGAAGCGAGAGGTTCTCGATTTGCTTGAGCAGACTATGAACATCCCCAACATGTGCAAGAATAGGCCCGACGACCTCTCTTGGGAGCGGAAGCTCAAGCTTGTTGAGCCTGTCCAAGTCGTCCGCAATGATGGTTTTGGCACCTACGTGACCCCTGACCGCAATACCTTGGCCCTTGTGCTCACAACCTTGGCTTCATCTAGGATGAGCAGTATTGGCATCAAGTACTGGAATCTCCTCGTCCGCGAGCACAGGATCGTGCCCGATCTGGACGCCTGGATGCGTCTCTTTGGTATGCTCAAGTTGGCCAAATCCAGCGCCCACGCGGCCGAGATTCTCGAAATCGTTCCAGACGAGTACCTCAACCCGCGCTTCTACCAGATGGCCATGGAAGCCTGCGTGCGCGACAACATGAACCTCAACTGCATCAAGAACGCCGACCGCGCCCTTGACAGCATGATGAAGCGACTCCCCTTCCCTGATCCGCACGCCCTACGCCTCTATCTTCGCGTGGCCCAGTCCAGTCACTATCACCACCGAAGAACAGCCAACAAGGGCTCGATAGAGGGCGCCAAGCGCAGCTACGGCCTCCAGATCGTCGAGGCGCTCGCCCGCCTATGGGACCCGTACCGCAAACTGCACGACCACTACTTCAAAGAAGTCGAGAATGAGTCGGAAAAGGACGCCAAAATTCGGTATAACAACAAGCGCGAGGTCATTGCCCTCGCGCGCATCATGTACGGCTCCTTTAATAAGGTTATCCAGGAAGAAATGCTGCCCCCAGAGGACCTCAAGGAGATTCGCCAAGTCGGCGGACGCATCAACCGCGAGATCACGACCTTTTTCGCCAACCGCGAGGAACTCGAGCCCAACCTGCGCAAGAACAAGGGCCGCGGCGGCGCCGAGGAGGAAATGTCCGAGTACAAGGACGACGACCTCGACAGCTGGTCTTGGGACACGACACAGGCCGGCAAGTCAAAGAAGAAACTTGAGCAAGAAGAACTAGAAAAAGCTTCGCCGTATCCGGTAAGATGGTCAAAGACCTATGCTCGCGGGAAGCTCGGCGACAATAACGAGTCCAAACGGGACAAGCCAGGACGGAGAGGCGGGCGGGCTGAGATTTGGGATAAGCCTGGCGGCAACCGTAAGAAAGATGTCGACCAAGCGCACTTCAGATCCTCATAACCAATGTGCCTCTCTTTCGTGGCAATAGGCGCGTGTACGATGGAAACTGGCGAAGAGAAATACCCTAGCAAGTGAGCTAGTGTGGTACAGATCTGGGGGCTTGTATGATATGGCTGTAGATGAGGATTTGAGTAGCACGACGGAAAATATGGCGTTCTGGTTATGGAAACTTGCTGTATAGTCCTAGACACCTCATCGAGTATGTAAACCTTGTAACACTACTTTGAACCTACTCTTCCATTCATTCGCTCACTTTTATGTTCGATGAGTACTCTACGAGCGGCATAGGTGAACCGATTCACGGAGCTTGATTAATGACTGTACTTGTGGTAAAGATGTTCTGTCCTGGGACAACCAATCCTAGAGATAAAACTTCTAGCTGTCTTAGCTCACAGCGAAAACCCTCCACACCCATGGCCTCAAGCACTACCCTCATCTCATCACCGGCCTTTCAGGGGCTGGCCGCTGAACCACCTTTGAACTCTTGCCAAAGGCATGGCGACACAACAAAAGACTGAACTGTCACTAGTAGATAAAAAACAAGGCTGCACTACGCTCTCCATGAGCAGACCATGTGCGATATTTGGTGGTATATCCCTCGCTAGGGACAGGAGGCAGCTGAGTCTTGGCCGGGTTTCGATCGGGATGCAGATGCAGATTCTTGAACGGTCGCTTTGAGGCCCAGCTGTTCTGCTATTATGCTTGGTGGAAGCTGTATTGTGGTAATGGAGCTGATGCGCGATCCAGAAATGCCTTCTTTTCCCTGCTCGAGCTCGCTCAGCTTGGGAAGGTCTCTCAAGGGTAGAGATTTGTCCACGATGAAATCATTCCATCTTGCAGGACGGGTCTCTCGAGGTTTACGGCGGCAACAACGTTGTGAGCTACATGAGGGACAGTGCAAGCTCGTGTCGTCGACGGAAGCGGACTGGCTGGGCTGAGTCGAAGCGGGTTCAATATCCGCCCATCTTCTTGGCCGATAAAACCCCATCGAGGGTATTGGCGTGACGTTACGAATGCCGTCGGTAGACTCTTGTAGAGGTAAACGGCGATGGTAGATGTTGGCATCTGGCAAAGACCGAATGGAGCCGAACTCAATGTTGATATCATCTACAGCCTTTTCGATACAGGCGCGAAGCGTTGAAGATCGTTCCAAAGTGCAACGGGACAGCTCTGGTAGAACATTGAGCCTGGGAGGATCCTTTTCCACGATGGATGTGAATGGTTCAGGGTCTGGCTCGTCCTCAGTCATCTCGGGAGATGACAGTCGATCGGACTCCGAGTTGACTGGGCAGACGGCACCATCGCTACCCGAGCCACTGTCTTGGGTCCATCTCGCCCTCGCATGGTGGAAGGCATCGCTGAGTCTCTTATGAGGATGGGACAAGACGGCCGGCGAGTCACCTGTGACCAGTCAGAATTAGAGAAGAGATAAGGATAGTTGTGATGGTCTTATGTAGTTGTTTGTAATTACCCGGTTTCAGTGGCTGCAATAGCAAAGTAGCAGCATAATCATAGCCAGCAGCATCAGAAAGTGGCAGCGTATGATGCCAGGCTGTGGATGAAGCAGTTGTCTTGGGGCGTTTCGAGGTCATCCATTTTGGTAAATGGGAAGATATCGAGGATTCCGAGTCGGAACGGGCATGCTTTTTGGAGGAATCATTCTTCTTGTTTAGTTCATTGGGCTCAGGGAAACGAGCACGGCGACGAAGGCTTGGCAGTCGCTAACTGCTCAGCTTGGATCGCGATGAAGATGGGATATGATCGTCATTCTTGATGCGTAGAGAACGGAACATGGTAGTAGCCATGATGTAGATATTGCGGATGAATATCGATTTTTTGACGATGTTACAAAATGCAGGGCTCACCGTTAAGTAGATGGATGGTTGGTTGTGGAGGTTAAGCTTGGTAAAGGAAGAGCAGGTGGGAGAGATGCTACATAATTCACGAGAACTAACTTATGGACTTGGAAAGTGCTCGTATCAATCAAGTGCCTCGCCATGGTTCCTGCTACCTTGGGCCAGTCTGCATTAGGGTGGGTGAGGTAGGTATATATACACACAGAATACAAGTGTTATATTTAAAAGAAGTTACTTCAGTGGATGATGGATGACCTTTATATTCAGTTGGAGGAAGAAGGATTACGTTCGAGTCGTATCATATGTAGCATATACGGGAATATAGAAAACTGGTTGCTTCTAACAGGGCGTGCTAAGCTGTGTCACTTCATGAGCATTAGTTTAGTTCCGTTCCAGGTCTCGACCTCATCGTGTAGTGTTTGCTTTTTTTGCTTGTCAATGGTAGTTGGATCTCTCAGCTTACAACCATTTACGGAGTAGCACTAACATTCATTGGATAAGTTGCATAGAGTGACAGTCGCGTCTCGGACCAATTACACCTAACTCCAGTCAGCTTATGCAATAATGCTAATGCAGCACAAAGTACGGAGTACCTGCCGGGGTTGGGTACTTCCACGCACCGCCACACCCATCTTGAGGCGCCCATTGGCCGCATTTCGCGAGAGCACTTAAATGGAAGCCCCGCCGTTGACACGGGCAACGCGACATTGCGAACGCGCCTGAGACGCCTCGACGCGTCCCGCCATGGCCACTTTTCTAATGACCGTTACCAGGGGACCAAGTACCTCCGCCCTCCACTTGTCGTTGGCAACTATCTCGATAATAACATTGGACTCGATCGTGATTGCGCTTGAACAATCACGATACACGCCGAAATATCACACACGAGTCCTTCTCCTCCTTCAATTGCCCCTTTGATATGCGATAGGCCCAAGGTCTACACTCGCCATGTCTCACAGGGCCAAGCTCGCAGAGCTCAAAGCCCTTCGCCAGTCCGGCAAGAAGGCTTTCGATAGTTACAAAGTCAGCGAGGTCGACAATATCTACGATGAGGTTGATGATGCGGGCTACAAGGAGATTGTTCGTGGCCGGCTAAACGAGGATGATTTTGTCGTCGACGACAACGGCGAGGGCTACGCAGATGACGGCCGTGAAGATTGGGACCGTGTACAACAATACGACTCGGAGAGCGAAGAAGAAGCAGCGGTTCGCGGCCAACCCAGCAAAGCCGGTCAGTTTCTATATCACTACTCAAGGCCTACAACATACTTACCAGAGACGCAGCCAAGAAGAGTCGTCAGGAGGAGCTAGCAAAACGAGACGCCAACGACAGAGACATTAGCGAATACTTCAAAGGCGCCAACAGGACACATCCCAAGCCCAAGGTAAGCAAGACCCCTCAAAGCACCTGGATTATTCTCTTGACTAATCTCCCATCGCAGGTTATCAAGACAAAGGCCGACGACGACTTCCTCAGCACTCTACTCGGCGAGGTCGACAGCAATATTCCTGTGCCTGCTCCCCGCGTCTCGAGAATTGAAAGATCTGGCGATCGTCGCAAAGCTAGGGCACTTTCGCCTGCTCCCGAGCCCATCTCCAAGAAAAAGAAGCTTCTCGACACCCGCCTACCGTCTCCTCCACCCCCGGCTGTTGATGATGATGATGATGATGGCTTTATTCCTCCCATCGACGACGATATTCTCGACACTGCCGATGTTCCCATGAGCGATCCCGCACCCTCTTCGCCCGCCGCCAAAGTCGCCCAAAGAAAGGCTCAGATTAAGCAGGAGCCCAAGGACGATGAAGACGAGGATATGATGGAGGTTGCCCATGCTGGCACCATTGCCACGACCAGCGTGAACTTGACGAGCTCAAGGCCGATAAAGAAGTTACTCAAACCGGAACCCTACCCATCACCTGCTACCTCGTCCCCTGTAAAGGCGAATGGCGCTTCCGTTGACTCGACTTCGTGGAACGCCCTTACCGAAAGCCTCAACGTGGTGACAAGCTCCCCTGCTGAGACCAAGGGTATTGGAAAGATCGACCACAAGGATGCCATCGAGGAGGATGGCAGTCTCAACTTTTTCTGGACAGACTACACAGAAGTGAACAACAGTCTATGTTTATTTGGCAAAGTGCTCAACAAGAAGACGAGGTCGTATGTCAGTTGCTTCGTCAAGGTCGACAACATCTTGAGGAAGCTGTACTTTCTGCCTCGACAGCATCGGGTACAGGGCGGAGAGGAGACAGGCGAGGAAGTTGAGATGATGAACGTGTACGACGAAATCGACGACACCATGACCAAGATGAATGTGGGCATGTACAAGATCAAGGCCTGCACCAGAAAGTATGCTTTTGAGCTCCCAGGGGTTCCCAAGGAAGCCCAGTATATGAAACTCCTCTACCCATACACCAGTAAGTACCGTTTCCAGGTTCATCTACCCTCTTAAAAGATAAAAAGACTAACTAATCGCCCCTAGAGCCCCAAGTTGATACCAAGCCCGGCGAGACTTATTCTCACGTCTTTGGCAGCAACACTGCCCTCTTCGAGCAGTTTGTCCTCTGGAAGAACATCATGGGTCCATGTTGGCTCAAGATTGAGGATGCCGGTTTTGGCAGCATCAAGAACGCCTCTCACTGCAAGCTCGAAGTGCTGGCTGAGCATCCCAACATGATCTCCGTCCTGACCGAGTCCGACAATCTTGACGCTCCTCCCCTGACTCTTATGAGTGTCTCTCTAAGGACTGCTTTCAACGAGAAAGACAATAAGCAGGAGATTCTGGCCATCAGCGCTAGGATATACGAGAAGGTATCACTCAGCGACACCACCCCTGCAGAGAAACTCCCTTGTCGGACATTCACTGTTATCCGTCCCCACGGCCAAGGCTTTCCCTTGGGCTTTGATACGCTCGCAAAGAAGAGGAATCGTGGCCCAATTGTCCTGAAGAAGCAAGAAGCCGACATTCTGAGCTACTTCTTGGCTCAGATTGATATTGCGGACCCTGATGTTATCCTCGGGCACCAGCTGGAGGGCGTCGATTACAGCGTCCTTCTCAACCGCTTGCATGAGAAGAAGATTCACCAGTGGTCTCGGCTTGGTAGATTTCGCAGGACCCAGTGGCCTTCGTCGATTGGGAAGACTGGCGGCAACGTCTTTGCCGAACGCCAGATTCTCGCCGGTCGTCTGCTCTGCGATCTCGCTAATGATGCTGGAAAGTCTGTCATGGTCAAATGCCAATCGTGGAGCTTGACCGAGATGTGCAGCCTCTATCTCTCTGGAGACAACCGCCGTCGTGAGTTCGATAACGAAGTTGCCCTTAACAGCTGGGCCAAAGAGAAACAGGGTCTTATGGACTACATTACACACATGGAAGCCGACACACACTACATCGCAGCCTTGTCGCTGAGCGTGCAGATGTTGCCCCTGACCAAGGTTCTCACCAACTTGGCAGGAAACTCCTGGGCACGTACGCTTACTGGAACCCGAGCCGAGCGAAACGAATACATTCTGCTGCACGAGTTTTATCGCAACAAGTACATCTGCCCCGACAAGCAAACGTTCCGGGGACGCCAACTTGCCGAGGAAGAGCAACGCGAGGAGACGGCGGATGGAAAGAAGAAGGACAAGTACAAGGGTGGTCTCGTCTTTGAACCTGAGAAGGGTCTGTATGACAAGTTTGTGCTTGTCATGGACTTCAACTCGCTGTATCCATCCATCATCCAGGAGTTCAACATTTGTTTCACAACTGTGGACAGAACAGCTTCAGTAAGTTACCTGACGGCACGTTCGCCACCGTTCACTAACTCCCTGTGCAGTCTGGAGATGACGAAACAGTCCCCGAGGTTCCCATCAACCAGGATCAGGGTATTCTTCCTAAACTTATTGCGACCCTTGTCGGCCGACGTCGACAAGTCAAAAGTCTCATGAAGGATAAGAAGGCTACTGCCGAAGAGCTGGCCACTTGGGATATCAAACAGCTGGCATTGAAGCTGACTGCCAATTCCATGTACGGATGTTTGGGTTATACTAAATCGCGTTTCTATGCTCGACCCCTGGCTGTTCTGACGACCTTCAAGGGTCGTGAGATTCTTCGCAGCACCAAGGAGCTCGCCGAGAGCAAGTCGCTACAGGTCATTTACGGCGACACTGATTCCGTTATGATCAACGCCAACGTAGATAACGTTGCCGATGCCTTCCGAGTTGGCAACGATTTCAAGAAGGCTGTCAATGACCAGTACAAGCTGCTTGAAATCGACATCGACAATGTTTTCCGTCGAATTCTTCTCCAGGCAAAGAAGAAGTATGCTGCCATCAATCTTGTGGAGAAGGACGGAAAGTTTATCGAGAAGATGGAAGTCAAGGGTCTCGACATGAAGCGTCGAGAATACTGCGCCTTGTCCAAGGAGATCTCCAAGCATCTTTTGGATGAGATTCTCTCTGGTGATGACACGGAAGTCTCTATTGCTCGCATTCACGAGTATCTGCGCGAGATTGCGGCTAAGATGCGCGAGCAGACCATCGCCGTCCCCAAGTACATCATCTACACACAACTTGGCAAAGCCCCTAACGAGTATCCCAATGCCGACTCCATGCCCCAGGTTCAGGTCGCGCTTCGAGAGTTGGCCAAGGGCAAGACGGTCCGCAAGGGAGATGTCATCTCCTACATCATCACAGGCGATAGCAAGAGCTCTGACCCTGCCCCCAAGCGAGCCTATACTCCTGCTGATCTCAAGGCGGACTCTACTTTACTCCCTGACGTCGAGTGGTACATTGGCAAGCAGATCTTCCCTCCCGTTGAGCGTCTCTGTGCCAACATTGTTGGTACTTCGACTGCCCAACTCGCCGAGCAGCTCGGACTCGATATCAAGCGCTACAGCTCGTTCCAGACTCAACAGAACAGCTCCAGCAACGATCTGGAGATCCACCCTCTTGACTCCCAGATCCCTGATGATGTCCGCTTTGGTGACTGCGCCCGTCTCTCCCTACGATGCCGCAAGTGTAAGGCCAGCTCCCCCTTCGAAGGCCTCGCCACTTCCCCTGACCGTGTCTCTGCATCCGGCGTCCTCTGCAGTGCTTGCGGTGCCATCATCCCCACGCTCTCCATCGTAGCCCAGATGGAGCATGCCATCCGCACCCAGACCAGCCGCTATTACGAGGGCTGGCTCGTCTGTGACGACTCGCAGTGTGGCAACCGAACCCGCCAGATGAGCGTTTATGGCTCCCGGTGCCTCGGCCCTAACGGGCTCGCGCGGGACTGCCGTGGCCGCATGCGCTACGAGTACACCGAGAAGGCTGTCTATAACCAGCTGCTCTACTTCGCCAGCCTCTGGGATGTGGACAAGGCCAAGACAAAGGCTGCGGCCGACGACGTGCCCCGCCAGGACCGCGAGAACATCCTCGCGCAGGCCGAGCACAACCGCATCCGCTTCGCCACGGTCAAGGGCGTCGTTGACAAATATCTCGACAAGTGCGGCCGGCAATGGGTCGCCATGGACACGTTATTTACCAAACTCGGCTTCAAGCCTCTCACATAAACGGGACGTGGGTGTTTGTGCAGGATATGGGCATCGAGATGATGGATACGGCTTGGAGTCGGGAGGAGTCTGGGTATGATATATTTGTGCAGCATAGAACTTGTATAGGTTGGGATGGGTTTGTGTTGCTCCATAGCAGGGTAATGATATATCGAGATCGGCTGTATAGCGAGCGCACGGGTGGCGTTTCGGAGTTGGAGGGCGCAGCAGACAAGTATTTACTCGGTCTAGTTAAACAGGCAGTCTTTTATGATGAATTGAGAGCTCGGCTTCTAGTTGGCTCATTATCAGGGCTCTCTTGATTATAACCACGTCAATCAGTCGTCAAACAGGGACCCTCACAAACAGTCAACATCACAGCACAAGCAGACAAAGATTGAACAAGTATGTAGATTTTCCGCCACTGGCTCATGCTCCTTCGAAATTAGATGATATACAGCAAAAGCTTCATAGAGACCCTTTCATCAAAGCTCGACCAGGCCAGAACACCTCTTATACATCGACACCAAGGGGAAGAATTGTTGCGAACAATTCTCTCCTTCCCCCTTGGTACAAACGCATGTCCCCTTGAGGCGTGATACCTAGGGAAAACAGAGCCCCTGACCTTGTCATCATCATCAATCATGGTCTTCCTTTGTTGTTCCTCCTCTGCCTCTCGGACCTAACGTTAGTGGTTGAGGCAGCATCTAAAGCCAGCGAAAGACGTTTGCATGGCCAGAGGCTGACGCAAGCAGGATCGCAAGAGGCATCTCATTTCGCCTCGTTGCTCCAAATATTTTCAACCTCAAGCCCTTAAAACACCGCCTCCTTTGTCCATCCCCTATCGTGTGCTATGATGGACGCGACGTAGTGAACGTGGCGTTTCTCCCCATCAACGCCCGACCCCCCTTCCATGGCCCCCTTCCAAAAACCGTGGCATGTCGACGTCAACCCTTCGTGAAGCCCTGAAACCCGAAATCCTTCGCAATAATTAAGAAACTGAAACACACTTGGGAAATGCTCAGGAAGGGGGGCCGAGAGTGGGCGGTAATGAGCACAATCATGAAAGAAAATCCCTAGTCGAAAGTGCTTCCTCTCGCGGAGAGAGGCATGTCCGTCTGTCTATGGGCAAGGTATCATGGGTCCAGAAGAAATGCGTGCTCTCAACTTTTAGGACACGTCTGATGAAAAAAAGCCTGTAAATGCAAGAAAACACAGCCCCGCCTAGTCTATTCTGCCGAAATGCAAGACACCGAAGGAAGAAGAATAAGGTACTTTTTACTCGCTCTCTTTCTTGCCACCATTAGCGGGGACAGCCTTCGGCAGTGCTGGGGAGGCAGACGTAGACGGGGGAGAGGCTGGATGGTCATTATCCATGTTTGCAAGCAGGCTAGCATGTACGTTAGTTGACGGATCGTAAACAAGTCCATGGTCAAAACTCACCTGAATGCATTAGAGTGTGATGTGTTGTCCCGAGTGGGAGGAGTGCCAGTGCGTGAAGAGGCACCCGAGTCCTCACCACCGCGACCAAATAGACCGCCACCAGGGCCCATGTTGCGTCTTCCGCTGTTGCTGCGAGAAGAGAGCATAGAGGTGGGACCCAGAGTGACGTTGCCGCTCAGGGCCCTGTTGGCAGAGCCCTTCAGGCGGCGCAGATCGTCCATACCAACCTGGTTGCTCGTCTGGCTGTAACCGGCAGAGAAGTTGCGGGCATCGCCTCGTCCGACAGCAGGACGACCACCGCCGCCGCGCTGGTTGCTGCGAGCGGCCTCTTGTGCCTTGGCGGCCTGGGCAGCCTCAGCCTACAAATCAGTTAGTCAACATTTATTGAACGTGGAAGGACGGAAAATAATACATACCTCCGCTCGGACCTCTTCGAGGGTTTTGGGACCCTTGTTAGTCTCCTTGGAGACCCAGCCAGCCTTGCGCAGATCAATAACATCCAACAGCATGAACTTCAGTCGGCTGGGGAGCTCAGGCATATCCATCATGGTCTGGATACGCTGGAAGTAAGCATCCATCATGGGACGACCCTTATCGGTGTGGTCAAGGTTGGAACCGATAGTCCGGAGCAGCTTGCTAAGCGACTCAATCTCAGCTTCATCGGGGACGCCCTTATAGTCGACGAGCTTGTGCACACACTCGTGCATGATTCGCTCAGTCAGCATGCCAAGCTTATACAGCTCACCAATGAACTGGACGAGACCAAGACCACGTCGCTTGGCAGCAGCCGCGATGTAGTACTCATCAGACAGGAGTGCAGCATCGCCGGGCTTCTTTGAGGACTGGTCCTCGGCCTCCTGAGGCTCCGGTAGGTTAACGGTCCAGCCACGCTCAAACTCCTCTTGACATCTGTTAAGAAGGTACTTGCGGAATAGGTTGCCGCCGCTAACAATGTTGCCATTCTTATCCTTGATCCGCTCATCGCGGACGTCAGGGCTCATGGTCTCAAGCATACGCTTGCAGAACTTGGCGTACATGGACGCCCAGTGAGCCTCATCAGTAGCCTTCTCGAAAGTAAGCTGGATGACCTGGCGAAGGGTTCGGCCATCGGATTCGTCCTTGGATTGAGAAGCAATAAGCAAGATCTGGTCGGCAATCTTGTCAAACTTCTCAGGCGTCATCTTGTTGAGGGCAGCCTTGACCTTGCGCTGAACCATCTCAGGATCGAGATAACCGGAGGGCGCGGCCTGGGCAGCGGTCTTGTTGCCTATGCTCGTGGGCTTCCAACCACTCGAGGTAACAGCAATAGGCTTGAGTTCCATGCCGGCGGTCAGAGGCATGGTCTTAGCAGCCTGGGCCTCCTTGGGATCGTAGCCACCACGTCGGCTGTTGCCGCCGCGATGAGAAGCGCGGCTACCTTGGCGAGGAGAGCCAGGCAGGTTGTTCGAAGAGCCACTCCTTGGCATGGAGGCGCCAGTAGGGAATGCACTTCCAGGGCCCCGGAAGGAGGCCATGGGGTTAACACCAGGTCGGGAGGATGCGTTGAAACGCTGCTCAGAAGTGGTACCTGGATTAAGGGTCCGGCCAACTGGTGCATTGAAAGCACCCATGGTGAATGCTCCGCCGCCGCCGCCGCCGCCGC